>ML108353.1:70540-124187 GCA_003697995.1 Taxidea taxus jeffersonii
TCTGTCAAATAAATAAATAAAATATTATAAATAAATAAATAAATAAATAAATAAATAAATAAAGACATTGGGCATCTGCGTAGCTAAGTGGGTTCAGCATCCGACTTCTGATTTCAGCTCAGGTCATGATCTTAGGTCTTAAGCCTCACACTGGGCTCTACACTGGGAGTGGAACCTGATTAAGATTCTCTCTCTTTCTCCCTCCCCTTTGGCCCCTCTCTCTCTCTCTCTCTCTCTCCCTTTCTAAAAAAAGAAAAAAAGGAAGAAGAAAAAATCATAAAGACCATGCCAAAGTAATTTATAAAGTCAATTAAATTCCAATAAAATCAAACCCCAACATAATTTCTACAAAACTATGTAAGATCAGCTGAAGGAAAACTAAATGAGACTAGGCAAAACATTTTTTAAAAAAATAACGAGACTTGCCCTATTCTCTAGTAATAGTGCCTTATCTGTGAGTATGGAGTTTGCATTTAAATGTAGAAATTTTGCTCATGACATTGTAACATTTCAAAACAGGGAAATTTTATCTGTTCAATAGATAATGTAGGGACAAAAAGACAGCCATTTGGAAATAAGAAGTTAATTATTCCACACCTTACATAAAAATGGATTTCAGGGGTGCCTGGGTGGCTCATTCATTGAGCATCTGCCTTCCATTCAGCTCATGATCCCAGAGTCCTGGGATCAAGCCCCACATCGGGATCCCTGCTCAGCGGGAAGCCTGCTTCTCCCTCTCACATTCCCCCTGCTTGTGTTCCCTCTCTCGCTGTCTCTCTCTGTCAAATAAATAAAATCTTTTAAAAAAATGGATTCTAAACTGATAAAGGAGTAAAACTTTCTTTTAGTCCTTTAAAAATATTAAAGAAAAATACAGAAAATACTTTTATAAGCTTGGGTGGGAAATACCCTCCCAGATAATATGTGAAACTAAGGTACCATGTGCAATTTATTGAATAAATTATATCTCAATTAAAAAATACAACTGAAAACAGGAATACCATAAAGGAAAAAAACTGGCAAATCTAACAAAATAAACATCTTGAAAATGTAAAATATCCATTTGGTTAAAAAAAATAAACAAAGTGTAAAGATGAGTAACAAATAGGAAGAAAATATACCATATATAACAGCTAAAGAATTAATGATCAGAAAAAAATATATATATGTATTAAAAAGTAATTGAAGTTATGAAAAAGTAATTGAAGCAAGTAATTGAAAAATAGGCAAAGGTTAGGGACAGGCAATTTACAGAAAACTTTTTTTTAAAGATTTATTTATTTATTTTTAAAGAGAGAAACAGAGAGAGTGAGAGAGAGCACAAGTGGAAGGGGCACAGAGAGAGGGAGAAAGAGAATCCCAGACTCCATGCTGAGCACAGAGCCCAACAGGGGGCTCAATCCCACAACCTGAGACAAAACCAAGAATCAGACACTTGACTGGCTGTGGCACCCAGGCACCCCAACAGAAGAAATTTTCTTAAACAGTCAATAAACATATGATGAGATGTTCAACCTCACTAATAATTGAATACAATAATTAAAATTAAATTGTATTGAATATAATAATTGAAATTAAAACAACAATGAAATATTCTTTTTCCAATCACCAGGATAAATAATGAAAAAGATTAATAATATCCATCGATAATGAGGCTTCAGGGAAATAGACCCCTATCATGCAATGATGGTCAGAGTATAAATTTGTAAAATCTTTTTGGAGAGCATATGGGCATTGTCTATTAAAAATTTAAATATGCATGGCCTTAGGCCTAGCAATTCTCTTTCCAGGAATTCAAAAGACACACTTGAAAATGTGTAGAAGGATGTTCACTGAAGCACTTGTTATGTTAATGAAAAACTGGACATTATTGAGACTTCATCACTAGGGGGATGATGGCATACACTTTGGTGTTGTCTGACTATGTAATATCACTTACAAAAGAGAGCATAAATAACATCATTGGCAATACTCATAAAGCATGAAGTGTAGTGCTGGAATATATGTGTGCGGGTAGGCACTAATGCCCACAGGAGAGGAACTTGATGGAGGCAGACCACACCATGGACAATGATTACCTCTGGGGAGCAGTGGCCCTGAGGATGTTAGGATGTAAGATAGATCCCGGTGGGCTAGCATGCACAAAGAAGTCCTGAGGAAAGAGGAAGGATAGACAGGCACCTCGAATGAGATGTACAATTGGAATAGGCCAATTGTACAGGAAAAAGGAAAAAAAGATGGAAAAAAGATGACTTCTCTCAGAGAAGGTGTTATTATCGACCAAGGCTTGCCTACCTCAAGTATTGGTAGCAAGAAGTGCTATCAAAGAGCATTTCATTCGTTCATGAGTCAACCTCCTTTTGCAACAGTGAGATGGAAAGACACTGCGTGTCAACCATTCTTCCTGGGACTTTACAGTGGGAGACCAGCAATTTTATCTCACATTAAGAACAATGCAAGAAGGAGAGCTTGACAGTCCGTGGTCAAGGGCAGGGGAGAGGGGTAGTGTTAAAAGCATTCCCGAGGGGCGCTTGGGTGGATCAGTGGGTTAAGCCTCTGCTTTCGGCTCAGGTCATGATCTCAGGGTCCTGGGATCGAGCCCCACATTGGGCTCCCTGCTTGGTGGGGAGCCTGCTTCCCCTCCTCTCTCTCTGCCTGCTTCTGCCTCCTTGTGATCTCTCTCTCTGTGTCAAATAAATAAATAAAATCTTTTAAAAAAATAAAAGCATCCCCAAGAAAATTGCCCTGCTCCTACGAATGGCTTGAGAAGCCTGCAGGAAGGAGAGCAAAGTGAGTTCCTTAGACCAGAGGGACTCTGGAGCCCAGAGGAGGAAAGGCGCTCACTCCAAAAACACTTCTGAGAATTGCTATTCAGTGTTATAGCCCAAAAGTGTTTGCCCACAGGACTTTTCATTGTGTTTGTTTTTGTTCTGGTTTTCCATATAACAATTATTAATATGAGGTGAAGATCTAGGAAAACAAGGCTCCTGGAAATGAGCAAGGAAAAGGGCCTGGGGAAATGGTGCCCTGGGAGGTTGGAGCCATTGGCCTCTTCCCGGCCTTGGGCTTTGCCGAGAAGGACAGTGAGCCAAGGTTCTGCACTCTCCCCCCAGCCTGGGACAGACATGTTCCAACCTAAACAAGCCAGTCTGCTTTTAGGTCATTTATGTAGAGTCATCTTTTCTTAACCTTCCTGGTGTAGTCCCCTTGAAGCCTATGTGGAATGTTCTAGAAGGTATGGTCATCACTTCCTAAGGTTTCCAATCGTCCTGTTGAAAAACCACAGCCCTGCCCAGAGGCTGAGACAGTGCGAGGAGCAGGAGGCTCTGGGTTAGGGCAGAGGCAGCCGGGGAGGCCCAGCTCTGCTGTGAGATTAGAACCACTTCCAGGGCCTGTCGGGGATGAGCGTCAGACACACAGACAGAGAGACAAGGGAAAGAGGAAGTGAAGGAAAGGGGAAGGAAGAATCAGAAATGGGAGGACCAGGAGATGGAAAGAAAAGGAGAGGAAGAAGAAAAAGGAGGTTCAGAGAGTGGGAACAGGAAGAAAGGAGGGAGGAAGGGGATTAGAGGGAGGGGCAGAAGGAGGACAAGGGTCTGTATTTCGAGTGAAACCTTATGAACCACCTCAGGTTTGGGGAGCAAGTACCTAAGTAAAAGTCCTAGAAGGAACCCACCTTCACTCCATGAAAGTAGATTCACATTAAATGTGAAAAGTGCAGATGACTGCACTTGAAGGCAGGGAACTTTTCATCTACTCTAACTGGCACAGAGTCCTTACTACCAAGAGATGTAGTGTACAATTCCAGAATATACTGTGACATAAACATAAAAAGGACACGTATAAGATCTTATGTTTCAGAGCCAAGTGATATTCAGAGTGAATTCCCTCCTGGCCCTTGGTTATCTGATGCATTTTTCTGTTTTCTGTGCCAAAAGATATATTTATACTAATAGTCATTTGTTTTCTTGAATGAATTTGCTTAGGGAGAAAAAATATACATTTCAGATAATACATCATTCCCTGCTTAAGAACATTATAATGAGGAAACTCCAAAGGCAAATAAAGTTGTACTAACCACTCTCTACATAAATTATCCCTTTAACATGTCCCTTATTCATGCAGGATATTAAAAATACTCCTTCTCCTTCCATTAAAAAAAAAAAAAAAAAACCTTCACAACTGAGTTTTATCCCTTCAAAAAAAAAAAGCTTATCAAAGCCACATCACTAATGCCTTTACTATTATATTACATGTATATAATAAAATTAGACTCTTTCTCACACTTGGGACCATCAGCTTTGCTTTGTGATCCTCTTTATCTTGTACCAGACCAAATTCAAGTTCAAAGCAATCAAAAATGTAATATTTAGCACACCATAACAAGTCTTACTAAAACAGTAGAACATTTGTGATAAAAAAAATGATAACCTTCGAATGTGGACCTTGGTAGCTAAGATGTACCAGAACACAGCCGATGCCTCCTATCTTTCTCCAGGAAGAGCGGGCTACCTCTGGTCCTTTGCCCACTTTTGGATTAATTTCTCAGTGAGATGTTGCCAGGGGCTTGGATCAGTTCCTCTGGGCAACAGATCAGAGCGACCAGCCTGCCCTGCTCTGAGGCCTGGAAACTGACATCAGGATTTCCCAACACAGGCCTCCTCCCCTCCAGCCCAAGCAATCAAGGCCGCCCGGACCTGAGCTGGAGGAAAAGCACACACACAGCCAGTCCAATCTTATAGACATAAAGGTTTTGCCCAGGGCCATATTGGGCAGGATGGAGCCAGGCACTTGCTAGACCCAGTGTCCAAGCAAAGATCTGTCCTCATCCCCACAGCCTAGCTCACATGGCTGTGGCCCACAGAGGCATCTGGGGGCCCCTATCTCACCAATTAGAGGAAGGACTACTGATCTGTCCGCCCCCCCTTGTCTCCCCAAAGAGCAGATAGGCCCTTACCTCTCATTTCCGTCGCTGAGGAGCCGTTGGACCAGGCAGTCCACTTATTCCTGTGCTTGCTGATTTCCTGGACTTTGCAGACGTAATGCCCTTGATCTGCTGGCTGGAGGGTCAAAACAGAGAGCGTGTAGAGGGCCCCGCGCCTCTCCTCCAGGAGGCACAGCCTCTGCCGGAAGGCGCTGCGGCTGTAATTCCCGTAGTACTGTACCAACCGGAGTTTGGTCATCTTAACCATCAAGGCTTCCTGGGCGTTGGGGCGTGCGAAGAACCAGCGCACAGCCAGCAAGCTGTCTTTCCGTCTCTTCTGGGAGACATGGCAGAGAAGAGTGGCATTTTCCCCCTCCAGGTAGTCAACCACAGGCCCCGGGGACACGGTGACATTGAGGGCCCCACACACCTCTGCAGAGAAAAAAGGAAGATGATGAGCATGGCCACCACCTTTCCCTGGAAGGACACACCATCCGTCTTTTCTCCAGGAGCCATCTGCATGGCCAGAGGGGCAGGCCACCCTGATCCCCTCCACGCTCACTCTGTGCCTTTCTGGTGGACAGGAAGAGCCCTTCTGGAGCATGGCAGGGACAGGGGGTTTCTGTGGGTTCCCATGTCCTCATCCATGGGACAATCCCATCTACATGAAATGCCCCTGACCACTTGGCCCAGACATAGTTGAAAATTTTCTTCAATTAGTTGGTGACATTCAACACTTGGGAAATTTCACATAAAGATTTGGGTTTTTGGAATCCCTTAAACATTTCCAGCGCACATCCCATCCACCAGCCTGCTTCCCAGGGTCCACTTTCGATCAGTTTCATCACCTGCCTGAGACAGCAATGTTGTGGGTCCAGGAGCTGCCCTTCCAAGTCCCTTGCCCTGTCTCAGTGATTTCCACTGTAACCAAGGCAGAGCATCAGTGCTGGTCAGGCAGGCATTGAACTAGGACCAAGGAGCTGGAACAGCAGAGGTTTCTTGGTGTGTTACTCTAAGTCTTTTGTGGACTTAGGGTCCACGGTCTCAGAGTTACAGTGCAGGAATAAAGAATGAAGGAACCCAGGAACAGGGAGGAGGGGGAGAACCCCCCAGCAACTCAGAAGATGCTCCAAAATTCCAGACCTGGTCTTAACATGTGAGGGTCACCAAAAGCTTTGAACTCTGGCCAACACTGCAGGTGAGCAAGGAGGAAGGATGAAAAAGTGATCAGGAAAGACAGGAACCTTCCACTGGGAAGAGGCCGTGAGTCAACAAGGTGAGGCCCTGTGTCTGTAAGGCTAGGTAAGGCTCCGGAGAAAAATATTCTTCACGGTAGAAGTCCAGGCAATAATCTCATCCTCCTAAATGGCTTCTGCTGTTGAGTTCATAAACTGCATACGTTCAGAGAGAGGACAGAAGGGTCCACTTTCTCTCATTTTCTTTCCCAGCTCTCAGAAGCCAGGCCCACCAGGACACTCCAGCACACTCCAAAGTCCATCCTTAATCACCTCCATTAAGCACCTCTTGCCACCTAAGGTAACATTCACAGGTTCCAGGAGTTAGGACGCAGGACCTCGTTGGAGGCCATCATTCAGTTTTCCCACATCCTGATAATCTCTTGTTACCTTGAAAAAGAGACGGTTATAAACTCACAAGAAAAAGGTTGGTACTGGGTTGGACTGTCCTTGTGGAAAAGAATAAGATCGTCTCTGTCTATGGCCACAAAGGACAAAGCCAATCCTGGGACATACTTGGGGAACAAAGAGCATCAGCAGCTAAGGAAAGTGCAGGCTCTCTAGTAACGATCTCCCTGTGACAGAAAGTGCTCATGTAGGACAAAAGAAGAGAAAATGCTCCTGCTGTCTCCCCTGCATCTCACGCATCTGCCCTACACCTAGCCCAGACACTGTATTAAATTAGTCCAAATCCCTCCAGACTGCTAGGGCCCTGACTGAAGTCCCCACGGGCCACAGCAGGGACACCAGGCTGACCCACTCCAGCAGCTGCCCCAGGGTTTGGGGATCGGCAGACAGAGAGCAGCAGAGATGGAGGCAGCTGGCTTCCAGAACTGAAGGCCAGCTTTACCCGCCCCCAAAGGCCCCCCCGCTGGAGTCAAGGGGAGAACTGGGGAAGGCAGGAAATTGAAACAAGATGGGTGGGATGAGCGAGCCCAGACCCCACACCCCAGTCTCCTCCCATTAACGCTGGGTGAAGGAGGGATTATTTATAGTGACTGAAACCAGGAGAATGTGCCAAGTGCTCGGTCCCCATGGGAGGCCAGATTCTATCCTGGAGGCAAACGAGTAACCCTTCCACTTCTGCAGCTCAGACCAGGAGTCAGCAGCTCCCGAGAAAGCCAGTGGATGGAACCATCTGCCTAAAAGGACCCCTCCTTTTCTCTTTACCAGGGCACCTCTCCGCCCTCATTTAGCCCTATATCCTCTTACAAATGGGTCATGCAGGCTTCTCCCAGCAAAGTGCAAAGACCCTATCGTGCCCCCGAATTCACATGCTGGAAGCCCGGATCCCCAATCCTCAGAATGTGACTGTCTTTGGAGATAGGACCTTTCTAGGGGCGATTAAGTTAAAATGAAGCTATTAGAGAAAGCCTTAATCCAACATGCATGATGTCCTTATAAGAAGAACTCTAGACACGGTCGCGTGCACGCACTGAAGGCTGTCCATGTGAGGACACAGGGAGAACACGGCCATCTGCAAGCCAAACAGGGAGCCTCGAGAGAAACCAACCCTCCCAACACCTCGAACTCACACTTCAGGCCTCCAGGACTGTGGGGAAAAAAATATGTGAGGTTCGCGGCACTTTGTTCCGACAACCCTAGCAAGCCATACAACCTTGTTCATAGGAAGGCTCGTTTTGGCCCCACGCCCGTCACCAACACAGATATTTACACCCTCCGTCAGCCCAAAGGCATAAGTGAAGGGTTACTGAAATTCAGGGCCAAGGGCCCCTCAGGGACGTAAAGCTTTGCTAGAAAACACAGGCTCTCAGTTGTCCCCAGGCCTGCGATGAGCCTTCCTTGAAAGCCAGGTGTTCCCAGTAGCAACCTTTCTTTGGCACTGGAGATGGCTGGTTGAAACCCAGCAAACACAGCTCCTCTGCCGGCCTGAGCAGGGAGGGGGAAAAGTGCAGCTAGAGGCCCCAGTGCCTAGCAGATGTCAGCTGAGCTGGATATTTAGTTAAATACTAGAAAAGACAGCATCACTCAGCATCGGCCTCACTGCAGCCAGCAGCCCCGCGCCCCCATGCTCAGCAGAGGACATAGCAGGTGGGAGTCAGGAGGGTAGGAAGCAAGGGCAACACCAACCAATGTATGGAGTCAGGCTGGCCAGAAGGCAGTGCCCACGGGAGTCCAGGCCTTTCTCTTCTGGATCTGTCTGAATGAAGAGCATACACCCACCCTGCAGGGCAGAGGGGCAAGCCAGGCAAACAAGGACCACGCCAGCTCAAAACGGGACAATGAATGTCATCCTCTGAGCAGGACGGTCTCCCCTCTTCTGGCCTAGGATGAAGAACTATCAAAAATGGAAGAACTGAATTTCTTGCTTTGTGACCCTGCATTGCAGGGAATTGAATTGGGAGGTAGATTCCCCAACCTCCCCTCTGCACCCCACATCCCACCCCGCCCCAGGCTCCTCTGCGCCCACTTCCTCCAGCCCATGCTTTGTTCACTTAATCACTCAACAAGTACTTCCTGAGAAACAGCCTTGAGCCAGTCACTGCACAAAAAAGACAGCATTCCTAACCTCATGGACCTGAGGGTCCAGTGGGCAGGACAGCCGGTGCCAGGGGAAAACGACACAGGAGGAACGACAATGTCACATGGTACAGAGAAAAATTGCAAGGCTTTAAAAAATCAGGGCAAAGTCCTAATCTAGTCTGTGGGGTCAGGGAAGAAGGAGACTCTAGGGAGGTGACCGTGAGCTAAAGGCTGAGTTGGGGTTAATGACATAAAATTCAGGAGAGCAGGGGTGCCTGTGTGGTTCAGTGAGTTAAACATGTGCATTCGGCTCAGATCATGATCCCAAGTTCCTGGGATCGAGCCCCACATCCAGCTGCCTGCTTCTTCCTCTCCCTCTGCCTGCCACAACCCCTACTTGTGCATGCTTGCTCTCTGTGTATGTCAAATAAATAAATAAATAAAATTTTTTTAAAAAATTCAGGAGAAAAGAGTGACCTTCCTGGGAGAGAGGGAGTGCCACCTGTGCAAAGACCCTGAGGCACAAGGAAGGTAGTGCAGGCCAGAGGGAGAAAGCACAGTGTTGTCTGGTGAAGGGCATCACACAATGGCCCAGAAAGCCACGGGGCCTGCCAGGAGATCTCAGGAGGGAACTTTCTACCCCAATAAGGATCCCTCTGAGGCCAGTTCTTAAAGGAGGAATACGACAACATGGGCAGGGAAGAGGCTGAATGAAACAGCAAATGGGATTCTGGCCACAAGGATCCCTCCCCCAAGTTGGCTAGGCACTGGGATTCTCACAGCCCTGCCTTTCGCAGTGGCTTGATGGGGCTGGGCAGAGAGCTGGGGGTTGGTGTTCAATAAAGCAGGGCTAGAAACTTGGTGCTACTAGGTGTGAGGCCCTGAAAGCCTCAGTTTCCTCCTCTGAAAAACTAGAAAATGATGCCTGGCAAGGTGAGTGTCAGCTCCAATGAGGAAACACCTTCGAATACTAATATTCATCTTAAGCTCTGAGAGCCAGGCAGGAGAAGGCAATAGAGAGTGACACTCGCCAGCCTGTGAGCAGGGCGGGCTTCTGGGGGGTGTGAGATCCACAGTCATCCAGGGCCCTGCACTGGGAGGGGCCCACCGCTTGGCTCCATCTCTGTTGTTACTCTAGAAATTCTGAATCAGGGACCGCACATTTTCATGTTGCGCTGAATCCCACAATCTATGAATTATATTCCTGCAGAGAGGATTTCTGGGGTCTAACTCTCTTGCTGCTCCCTTTGTATACCGTCGTGAGAAGGACTAACGCAGCTCTGAAAACAACTTAAAAGTACATTCCTGTACCAAACAGTATGCAATCTACTCATCTAGTATAAAGCCTGGGCCTCTCCCTCCAGCCCTGGCCACACAGTGGAGGAGGGCAATTTCTAGCTCAGGGAAGTGTAGGACTTCTAACAGAAACAAGGCGCCCACCTGGCCTGGGACCCAGACAGGGCTAGGGTCACCAGCGATGTGTTGGTGGCTCTGTGCCCCGCGCTCCTTCTCTGTCCTGGAGAAACGGCTCCCGCTCACTCAGATCATTCCTCTCGCTGCTGCCCTGAATTTTATGTCTTTAACTCCAACTCAGCCTTCAGGGCCCCAGAGTCTCTTTCTTCCCTGACCCCAGTGGGCCAGAAGTTTCTGCATTTGGAGCACTGCGTGTGGTGCATAAACAATGAATTTTGGAACACTGAAAAAAAATTTAAAACAAACAAACAAACAAAAATAATGCAAACGGTAGGTACCCATTAGCAGCAAAAATCTCATTCTTATCAAAAAGATAGCCTGAACTCCTGGTAAACAGATCTCTGAAAGAAATACAATTGTATTATTTAAAAGCCATGGCACTGGGAGCCTGTATGTATCACATGCCAAGCAGAGGCGCTACCAGACCTAACCTATGGGCTGTGGCATTCACATTATCCCATCCCCCGAAAATAGCTGTCATCCGGGACAAACACAGGACCCTGACCAATGACAAAGGCTACCACTGGCTGCATGTGAACTCCAGGCCAGGTGTTGCTCTAAGAACTTCAGGTTTATCTGCCCGATTGATCCTTACACTATGCTTATCCTCATTTTCTGGAGACGCTAAGCGCACTGGTCAAGCACACACAGAAGACGGCAGAGCTGGAATTTGAACACAGGCCATCTGGCTTCAAAGCAGTTCTCGACCATCACTCCAGACCACAGCTTGGCCTTTAGGAAATATTTTGCCCCTCAGTTTCCTTTCCTGTAAAATGAGGGATTGGGCCAGGTGAAGGCTAAGGTCCCCCTCTGCCCCCAAATCAAGAAGTAGGAAAGTGCAGAGGCTAAGAGTCGGGACCTATGTGTAAGGCGGCTCTCTGCCAGGTCCGACGTGGGGGATCGTGGCCAGAGGTCGTGGGTAAACGCTCAGCAGGGGGAGGCATTCAGCTGTGCCACACAAGCAGGGCCGTTGTGATGAGCCACTGCATGGCCTTGGGCACAGCCAGGGCAGACTCTAAAGGACCCCAAACTGCAGCTCTCAAGCCTCCTGACGTCTCCCGAAAACATGAAACATGTCCTTGACTCCCCCCCACCCCGCAAAAGTCACTCTCTGGGGGTGCCCTCCTTGATAACACCTGTGATCAGGAAGGTGATCGGGGAGCCTGGGGGGGGGTGAGGTTGGGGACCATGGGCCCCCTTATATCCTGTTTGCTGCTGGCTACTCCATCAGAGCTGTCCTGGTCCAACCACCCCAGTCAATGCCCCAGCCAAACCTCCAGCCACAGCTGGTCAAGACAACGACAAGGATGACAAAAGCATTTCCCACAGCACCGATTTCAGATTCACCAGAAAACCGGGCTGCTCTGGTCGCCAGGGGACGACGGGTGAATTTCTGCCCACTGTGATCCAAGTCCCTCCTGCTCGGACTCTGACCTCTGCTGGCTCAGATGCCAGCTCCTCCACTTGGTAGCTGTGTCACCCTTGAAAAATCACTTAATTCTGAGCATCACCTTCCTTATTGACAAAACACAGCTTCGACAGAATGAGCAAAGGCTAGCACCAGGCTCCTGGGGTTCAAATCTCTGCTCCACAACTCAAAAGACCTGCGACTTAAGCCAAGCCAATTCCTGGGCCTGGACCTCAGTTTCCTCATTTATAAAATGGGCATACTAACAGCACCTCCTCCAGAGCTTACTGGCAAATTGAGTTAATGTTTTCAAAGCACCTGGATATATATATTTGTTTTTTGTCATGATTAATTTAAAGCGTTGCTGTGATTAAATGAGATCATGTGTAGCGGGACACCTGGCACCCAACAGGCACCCAGAAAATATAAGAGCCATCGAAATAGTCATTATTAAGTATTATTCTAGCCAACGTGGACTTTCCAGTTCCGAGGTAGGCGGGCAGGACTCGGGGAATCAACTTAGAAATGAGAGCAGCAACCCTAAGAGAGAGCCGGCAGTGCAGGTAGGGGCTTTCCTAAAGCAGGGCGCTCCGGGAAAGGGTCCCACTTCTTCCAGGAGCGGACACGGTGTCTCGCTCGGCCTGCTCTGGCAAGCCGCCCCGCGGACAAGCCCCGCGGTGCCCGGGCACATCCAGCCCCTCCGAAAACTCTCCGCAGAAGTAGAGGAAAGTTGCTGCCAGTCCAACCTGCCAACTGTTGTTGGTCCTGGCTGTCCCGGAGAAAGCAAGCAAGCAAGCAAACTAACAGCTAGGGCCGGCGCGCCCCTGCTTCAGTCTAGACCCCTAAGGCCCGGCCCCGGGAGGGCGCGGGGGCTGTGGCGAGTGCCCGCGCAGCCCCGGGACCCGGGCGGAGGCAGGAAGAGGCCCCGCACCGCGGCCGCGGGGAGCCGGGAAGGCGCAGCCGCGCTCCGCCAGGCTGGCGCGGCCACAGGGACCCGTGGAACCCCGGCCCCGCGGGGCGCGGACGGGGAGGGGGCGGCCCGGGAGGCGGCAGGGCCTCCCCGCCAGGCCCCCGGCCCCGAGCCCCGGCCTCCCCGGCGCGGGCCGCCCTCGCCCCACCCGCGCGCCCCGGCCCCGCCGCGCTTACCCGGGGCCGGAGCCCGCGCCAGCAGCACGGCCGCCGCCAGCGCCAGGAGCCGCATCTCCCTGCCGCCGCCCGGCGCTGTGACGCCCCAGCAGCGCCGCCGCCCGCCCGGCCCCCTCCGCCAGCCCGCCCCGTGCCGCGCCCGCCCCCGGCCCCGGCCCGGGCCCGCCCCTCCCGCTGGCCCCCGAGCTGTTGGGTGCCGCATGACGCAGGGGGCCAGAAGGGCCCCCCCCCCATCGGCTTGCCCAGTGACCTGTGGCCAGCAACTTGTCGCCACCCCCACTTCACAGATGAGAAAATTGAGGTTGTGAGAGGGGATCGCTGGACGCCAGGAAGGCACAGCTGCAGTGGGCTTCGAGGTCCCTCTGCATCACCCCCGGTTATTGCTACGGGGAAGGGCGCTTGGAGTTTGGGGCTGTTGGGGCAGGGGGGCGGAGGGGTGCGGCTACCAAATGAGGTGGCTGCTGGGACCTGAGGCTAACCGGATTCCCAGCCTATCTCTGCGGTCTCCACAGCGAGTCAAGGAGCAGCTGAGGGAGGAAAAAGCCCTCTTCCGCTGCCCTGAGCTGGGTGTGGGGGATGTCAGGGATGAGCTGGAAAATCTTAGAGAACTGAGAGGGTCCACAACAGACAAGTTCAGAGTGTGTGTGGACACTGTTAAAACCAATGACCACTCAGAGCCCACTCAGCCACAGCCTGGGCTGAGTACTTTGTGCCATGTTACTGAATCCTGGCACTGTAAGACCCTGGGACAGTTCCTTCATCTCCATACCTCAATTTGTTCCATCTGTGCAATGGGGAAATAGGCACATCCATCATGGGGTGTTTGAGATCAAGTGAGACAGCTCCAGTTAAGGCACAACCCCTGGCCCCTGGCCCACAAATGTCAGCTATGATTGCAATTATCATTATAGATAAGGAAGCCAAGGCAGAAAGATGAAAGAGCTGACTCAGTCACACAGTGAGGGAATGGGGACAAGGCCCTTCAGCCTAAGTCACTCTGAGCCAATACCAGTCTCCTCGCTGTGGTTCTAAACTTGGGGTCTGAGTCCGACTTATGTGTTTAGTCCAGCATCTCTAGAGCAAGAACAGTATATATTAGCTATGTTCTGTGTGTGTCTGTCAAGGGCGGTCTTTGTGGGGGAAAAGGTGGGTCCTGCTTGGGAGTGGGCCCCTGCAGAAGAACAGGGTCCCCACTCCTTCCCTCTAAAGGCAGAAGAGGGATGGGGAAAGTGTGGAGAGAGAGGTGGTGGTGCCCCCTGGTGCTGAGCCACAGGGCCTGTCCCAAAGGGACCATCCACCTCCCCCCAACCCCTGACAGCCCAGACCAGTGGGTACAAGCCTTTGTGATCTTTCCAAATCCGAGACACTTTGTGGGGCCCTGAAGCCCAAGGGCTTTTCTAGCTGGGAGACCATTCCATAGAGCAGGCCCCTGTGGTGACTGGACCCACCATCAAGGTAGCCAGACTGGAGGGAGCGGCCCCACACTGCTGAAAGGTCCCGAGCAGTCGGTGGTAAGCTGGCTGCGAGGTCTCCATGTCTGAAGCCAAGGACAAGAAGTAAGGACAAGAACTTGTGTACAACTGGATCCAACACCCCAGGCAAATATTCCTAGGATGCTTCCAGACCAGAGCTTGGAAATTGTGTGTGTGTCCCTGTGAGGTCCCAGGCTCCATTTTTCAGATTAGTAAACTCAGGCTCAAAGAAAACCGCAGACCTGCCCAGGGCTCTGTGGGCCCCCAAGTGTCTGACATGGGACCCTGCCTTTGTGTCGGAAGAAGAGTGCTGGCTCTGAAAGCCAACCAGCACCTGACCCTGGGTGACAGTGTGGGGTCCTTTGGCGATGTAATGTCTCTGCACTTTACTTTCCAGATGAAGGCGACGTATATATGTAAAATGGCATGATGTCCATGTGACCGTCCAGCATGTGGACAGTGAGCTAAGGGGGTGGCAGGACAGCTCGGTGTCTGCCGTGACCTCCCTTCACACTTCGTGCTTGCAATTTACTCTTCTAGTCAGTGGAAAGTAGAAGGAGCCCCTTACACATGTTGGCCACACTTGAAGGAGCCAATTGCTGCTTTGATCATTGTGTCTTTTCTAAATATCAGTCTCTCCCCAAAGGATTGAGTGGATATTCACCCCAGCATTAGACTTAAGTGCCCACCCTTGGCTTTGCTTTCTCTGGTGCTATGCTGGAGATTTGGGGCTGGAAAGTGCTTTTTGTGTGCTTCTGTGATATGTGACATTGTTCTGTTTTCAACCGTCTACTCTCTCAGTACTTTTCAGTTTCCCAAATAATCTACCAGACCATCTTGGTAAGACCTGTGCTACATGGTCTCCCCATGGGAGAAGCAGCCAGCAACCCAGAGGAGACTAGATATTTCAGTTGGCTCTGGACCACAGTAGCAAAGGCCCTCACCCTGCAACCTGCCCACTCCCTCACCAGCTTAAGATTTGAAAATCCTCCACTGACTTATTTGTCCATCCCCTGACTCTATCAAGTCTGACTTAGAATTAAAAGAATAATACTGTTTTGAATTAGAAGAATAATACTGCACACCAATTATTTTTTTAATTACCTCTTTTGAAAATCCCTATCTGGAGTTTCCAGGTGAGGATCCAGACTATTCTAAAGTTGATATGGGTCCCTATGGACACTGAGCGATGTGGAAACTCTCCTCAACTAATCTGGATTCTATCAGTCACCACCAAAAGAATCTTAGAAATCCAAATTCCCCCAAAATATCTGGTCTCTCCTCTTCCCTTACACAGTTGTCTGCTAAAACCTGGGTCTGAGATAAGAGTATGGCATGGTTCAAGAATCAACTTGATTTCATGTACAGCAACTATATCCTTAAATTAAAGCACCAAGGAAAAGTAAACACCCCCTTCTAAGGTGTTGGACAAATCTTTGGGTTGCTTTTTCAGTCTGGATTTATACGAGTAATTTTTGAGATTTCCTCCATTATGGCTTGCCAGCATTTCACCACCAAAAGCAGTCAGTTGCACACTTGAATTATCACAGGGAAGGAATGAACAAAGAGTGGATTTTGGATTAAAAGAGTTTTAGCTCTAACTGATGGGGTTGGGGGAAGGGTATGAAAGAAGAGATCATGGTTACAGGGGGTGCATCCATCCATGCAGAAGGAAAAGCCATGAACTAGCAATGGTGGAACTACCATGAACCCTGCAGCATTTGTTCTCTGTGCGACTGGGGAAGGGCTGTGAGGGGCACTGGGTATTCCCTAAAGGGAAGGAATGTGAGGCTGTAAGCCCGACAGCAGATCTATATAGGAAGAGCTTCTGCAAACCAATCTCACTGGTGACCCTGATAAACTGGGATCATTCCATGACTTTAGCATTGACCGTGAGCTTTGTACTAGGAATTCTGCAGGCTGGCTGGATGCAGAGAGAAGTGGACCCAGATTCTAGAAGGCTCCAGGAGGAAAGGACTGGAATGAGGGAGGGATAAAGAATTAGATGTGTTATCTATATCCCTGACCACAATGGAGGCCTTGCCCACTTCCTTTTCCTATCTGCTGGAAACAGGAAACATTCCCATGAAGGTTGCCCTTGAACTGAACTTGGAAGGACACTGGAAGAGTCCTCCAAGAAGAGGGTGAGGGGCTTGTTCCAGGCAAGGGAGCAATGTTTGTCAAAGCACAGAGGCTAAAGGACACAGGACTTTCAAAGTTCATAGGTGGTTTCTAGGGACCTAGAAAACCAGTTGTGTCTGGGAAGTGAGATATAGACCCAGGAGTTTGAACTTCAAATCAGTAATGATGGGTCCCACTGAAGGAGGGGAGATGTCACGAGGGTCCCCTTGGAATCAAAGAGCAAGGGACCGCTAGAGGAAGAGCAGGTTTGGAGGAAGGGGCTATATGGAGCCTAATATGCCCAATACCGTTGACAGGAGATCCACGAGAAATACTGAATTCTAGGATCTGTAACTCACAATGAGAGTAGAGCCAGGGAAAGACAACTGTTTTATCCTTGAGCCTACATAGGATGCCTTGGGAATAAATGCCACTGCCAAAGGGTTAGTTCTCTGAGATAAGGGGAGTGCTGAGTACTGAGCTCTTAGAAACCCAGTCCTATGCAGTGCACAACACATAGTAAGTCATTGATTAGTATTTCAGGGGTGCACCAGGCCTCTCTTCCTGGCTTGTAGATGGCCATCTTCTCCCTCTGTCTTCCCATGGTGTCCTCTGTGTGTGTGTGTGTCTGTGTCCTAACCTCCTCTTCTTACACAGTCATATTGAATTAGGACCCACTCTAATGACCTCATTTTAACTTAATTACCTCCTTAAAGACCCTATCTCCAAATACAGTCAACTTCCAAGGTGTTGGGGTTTTGGACTTCGACCTACAAATTTTGAGGACCACAGTTTGGCCTCTAACAGAAAGGAAGGAGGGAGGGAGACGGGAGACAGGAAAGGCAGGTGATTTTTTGAGAGAGCAACCAAACAGGGAGCTGATGAGGAGGGCTGGCAAACAGAGGCGGGGGTGGGGGGGAGAAGCCAGCAGACTGTGCTGTGGCCTCCCACCCCCACCAGGCCCAGTCTCTGAGGTCGACTATCAGAGAGAGGCAACTAATCCCAAAACAAAAGGCAACAAGAAAATCAAGAGAAATCCCTAATCTTCTCATGCTGACCTGGAACTAACAAAGAGTAGTTCTAGGAGAAATGTCTCTTTGGCACATCCCGGTGTTTGTAAATAACAGGCTTTACTGGGCCAGGGGGATCTGGAGCCGGGAGCAGCTTTCATGCCAGAACCCTGCCAAGAGGTCTCCACCCAGCCCCTGAGCCCTCTCTCACACCCCGAAGTATTCATAGCAGTCCTGCTCTTCCTGCTCCATTGGCACTATGCACCCACGTGCTTCAGGCTGGCCAATGAAGGAAGTCTCAGTGGAGCTTGGTAGAGCCTGTCCTAAGGGACACGACCTGTGGCTCCAGTCACTGGGCAGCGTGAACCCCTAAGACTGCTTTGGGCATGTGTGGGGCATTTTTGACTGTTACAACAATCTTGGGGTGCAGCCACAACTGACAACAGGGAGCTGGGCTCTGATATGATGCCTTAAAGGGCAATGGACCATCCTGCGCCCGGGTACCAGTCTGCACAAAATACTAGTGGTATCCTCACCAAGAGACTGAGAGACAAGGGAAACGGAAGTCGCTGATGCAGTACTCGGGCAATCGATGCCTTCTGGGATTTTGTGAGAGGAAGGTTGATAAGATCCACAATCATGTCCAAATACAAAATAGCCATTGATTGTCTTATGCCAAACTCTAGGACAGCACGCTCCTTGTCACCCATCTGGTATGCAGCTCTCAGGTTAGGCATCTGTCAGCCCAGACTCGCACCACCAGCCTGGCCTTGCCCTCACACCTACTCCGCTTCTGCAGAGGGGTGCTATGTCCGTCGGGAGTCATCAGGGCCAGCTAAGTGCTACCCTCGACCTTGACAGAGAAACAAACCAAGAAAATCAGATTCAGACTGCTCATGTTCCTCCCAAACACTGGCTCACTCAGAGTACCAGGGTTAAACAAGGAGGAAGTCAGGTGGATAGCTACAGGAGGATCCCAGGCAGCTCCTGGGCAGAAAGCTCTGTTCTCCATCTCAGGCAGGCCAGGTTGCTCAGCTCAGGTTTCCCGGCTGGAAGAGGGTAGGATACAAGGAGCTAGTCCTTTGTGCAGCAACTGTAGTAACTTGCTGAGGCAGAGAAAGCTGAGGTTGCCCAGTGAGCGAGAAGACAGCCCATCTTTCCTGCCCTTTGACTCCCCTACCTGCACACATACATGTGCCCTGCCCCACACATGGATGGATGAGGGCTGAGAACTCTCCGGAGTACATGTCCCTCTTCCTGGCCCCCAGCCCACAGCAGGTGAGTGCCAGCCTCTGGCCCCACTCCTCTTCCACATTCCCACCCCAACCACATCTCCATACCCTCAGGAACTTTCTCTGACCCTGTAGCAAACTGACGAATTACTTCATGCTGATATTGTCTTACTATGTAAGCTTTTCAAGGATATTTTTATTGCAGTACAGAAGGAAAAATTTTAAGTCAATGAATGACTCTTTGATGATGAAATTGCTGACTTGTTAACCCGCCTCTTAGAAGAGCTTGTGGGAACAAGTGGTGAGGTCTTAGGGTGGGGGGGCCTCTTTCTCTGTTCATTAGGATAACCTTTTTTCTAGAAATGCAGAGCCTCAGTCTTAGCTTAGCTTGGGATGTCTGGAATAATTGCCCCTCAAGGGCACAACTGGACTTTCAAGATTCTCAGCATATCCAAGTCCTCATTGTCTCTGTGCTCAGTTCCTTTGCCAGGCATCCATCACCTCCTCCAGGAGGCTCTCCAAGCCCCCAAAGTCTGCTGGGTCTTCTCTTCCAAGCCCCTATGGTTTCCTATACAAACCTCTGTGTGCAACATCACTGATACTTGTGAATGTCCCTGTCTGATCCTGAAGGCCAGACACTGGCTCTCAGTCATCTCTATGTCCCTGTTGCTTGAGCCCAGCCCTGGTGCCTAGGTGGAAGTAACCAGTGAATATCTATGGAATGAAGGACATTCTACATGAGTGATCTCTGGCTTTTCTCCTGGGAAAAACATGAGCAACCTCAGGGCTTTTACTCTCCTTCACTGAATTCTTGAAACTTTAGGAAGATCTATAAAAAATTTTAAAGCACATGGATAATCTGGGTACCTTATAAAAACCCTGGGTGGCACATGAGTCTTACGCCCTAGTTTGTATTAGGCTGGCAATCAGGATGACCTTAAGCGGATGAGTTTATGTATCCATAGTGTCCCCACTGGGAGACTGTGTCATCTCCGCCCGTGACCGTGAGGACCCGTCTCCCACAGAGGAGTCAGCCTCCCGTTGAGTCCCATAGTTACTTTGGAAGCAAGTGGATTTTACAAACACTCAGCTCAACGGTCACATAAAACCAGTGCTGTTAGTTTGAGTTTTTATGGCTGTTGTCATTGTGTTTGTATTTAATTTATAAATGCGTGCTTATTTTATACTTGTAAACAACTATCAATTCGAATGTTTACATTTGAGTGAAGTTCTTTCAGCAGCCATAATTTAAGCCAACACGGGTGTGTAAGAAGGTTCTGTGCTTTGCAAGGAAGCTATCCAAGTTTGAGAAAAACATGAGAATGGGGCATTCTCACTCCCTTCTCCTAAGACTGAAGGCAGCTCAGTCTGCGGTGCTGGGTGAGCACTGGAAGAGGCATCAGGAAGGCTGACAGAGCCTAACCTTCATGGTTTCCAGCCACCCTGCCCCCCGACCTTCTCTCCAGGTCCTTGTGCTCTGCTCCAAGCCCAGTACAGCAGGGCCCAGGGCTGAGCAGCACGCATCACAGGCTCACACACTCATATGCTCATACCCACACGCATGTGTGCGTGGACACACAGGGTCTGGTTCCTGATGCCAGGCTTTGAGCTCTAGATGTAGTATTTTCATAAACTGCTTATTCCATCTTCCCTACAGCTCAGCACACCCAGGCCCCCATTTTCCCTGTGCCCAGCCCATCTGCTGGTGGGGCCTCAGCTACATTACACTGAGTGGGGAAGCATTAGAGGCATAGAAGAAAATCAGAGAAAACACACTGGGCTCTCTTAATTAATCCCCACACCGCTGTGCACTCATGTACCAGATTCGTTCTGCCAAACCCTCTGACAGATGCCCAAAACCCTCAGAGTCCTAGGGGCTAGTAGGACACTCCATGTTTGCCCAAAGTCAGCTGGTTTGTTCCCAAATGTATTTATGCCTTGCTGGGCATTTAAATCAATAAACCTTGATTGACCACTCATTCTGTGCTTGCTCTCCTAAGGATCTGGGACCCAGAAGGCTCCCCACTGGAAACATGGACTTTGCTGGTTGCTGCCTTCCTGCCTCTGATCCCTCCTCATCAGCATCTGAATTGTTTCCTAGGTCTGCCTAACAAGATACTGCAGATTTTCTCAAAATTCTGGAGGCCAGAAGTCTGAGATCAAAGTGCCTGTAAGACCAGTTTTTCTGAAACTCTCTGCTTGGCTTCTAGATGACCATCTTCTCCCTGTGTCTTCCTCACATGCTCTTACATCTGTGTTTTAATCTCTTTTTAAAAGACAGCAGTCAGATTGGATTAGAGCCCACACTTGTAACTTCATTTTACTTTAATTACCTCCTTAAAGACCTTATCTCCAAATAAGGTCACATCATGAGCTTCTAGGGGTTAGGACTTCAACGCATGCAGATGGGAGGTACACAATTCAGCCCATAATAACATCCATCACTGAGCACATCAGTGCCTGCCGAATCCTGTCAGTCAGGGTCCCGCCATCTTTGATGGGACCGTCATCCTTTTCCACCAGCCTCCGACCTGGACCCCCTTTGTGATGTCACATTCCACAGTCAATGTGTTCCTTAATACCTGCCATTCCTGTCTCTCTACCCTTTTGTCTCCCTTCCCCAACTTCCTCTTCCCTTCATGCTCCTGCACAGCCTTTGGGTCTCCCCTCAGGACCCTGTTTGTAGGGCCCTTGTTTTCTTTCCCAGCTTCACTGTGTTTACTCCTTCCTTCAACTGAGCTCCCACCATGGTTCTCTTTTAAGATCTCCCTCTCACTCAGAGCTTCCATCAACCTCCATAAGTAACAAGGACATACCACAAAAAGAGCTTTGTAACATAACTCTCTTGAGTTGGCTGGGTCCTCCTCCATTACAAATTAGTCTTAGAATCAAAGCTAATGTCATTTGCAAGGATCAAGGAGTGTGATGTTAGAAGTTGGGGTTCTTCAATCTTGTAGACCATAAATGTAGACCGGGAAGGTCCCCACGGTCACTTCTCACCTGAAGTAATTGTTTTTTTATTTACATTTAAATTCAATCACCTTTAATTTAAATATGATTAAATGTTTCCTTTTACTACAAAAGCCACACTTTCTCATCTAGAAAACTTTAAAAATAATGTGCATTACAGAGAAAACAAAATTTATCAATAATTATTAACTAATCATGTTGACATTTCACAACACTTAACATTAATGTCTATCTAGTGAATGGAATTGTCTATGTTCTTTCCTAATTAGCCACACCTAATTCACAAGAAAGCTTTCAATACCCACCTTGTATCTCAGCCCTTTACCTCTTTTTTTAATGATCTCAAGTTAATTCATTTGTACTTACAAGGTAACTATATTGTCTTCTTCCAAAAATGGAGAGATTGTCCCTTATTTATATGATTCATGTTTTTATTGAATTTGTTGTAATTTCCAGAATATTAAAAACATATTTTCCTGTTTGCTTGTGCTTTGGTGTCATATCTAAGAGACCATTGCCTGACCCAACATTGTAGAGATTTATACCTTTGTATTCCTATAAGAGCTTTATAGTTTTAACTGCTACATTTAGGTCTTTCTCATTTTAATGTTTATATATGGTGTGAGGTAGGGATCCACTTCACTTTTTTACATATAAATATCCAGTTTTCCCAGCACTATTTGCTGAAAATATTATTCTTTCCCCCATTGAATTATCTTGGCATCCTAATTGAAAAAATTCCATTAGCTATTATTTTGTTGTCTACAAATCATATTGATATATTCACTTTTTTAGTGCTGTCTTTGTCAGGCATTGTTATCAGGTTTCCGTAAGTGTTATAAAGTGAGTTGCATCTTTTTCTATGGTTTGGGAAAACAAAAGGTCTAAAATGGTTAAACATCTAAAATGTTTGAGGTCCCTTGAGTTCCCTGGAGGAGTTCTCCTTACCCACCCTGATACTTACCTTATTTGGTGGCAGTCCCAGGTTTTTACAAAGTGATGAGTTTAAACCACAAACGAATACTGAACTCAGCTGAGTTCAAGCTATATTTTAAGAACAAGTCACTATTTAAGAGCAATTTTATCCTTTCCTCCCCCATACGTGTCAGCTTAAGTTATTCTCTACATTAAAAGTTTGCTTGCCCAAGGTTTCTGTCATCTTTCATTTATTCTGAACGCCCATCATTTTCTCCTGATCTCCAGCTGCTGCTACTTAATTTAAAGAAAATACAACCTGTGGAGTTGACATGTTTGCTTTTCTAAATACCTTGCATCTGTCTTTACATTAAAATTTTCTTCTCCATGTGATGGTTACAGCACGGGCTCTGAAACCACACTGCCTAGGGGTGAAGCCTGACTCTGCTGTACACCAGCTGTACAGCCTTGGCAAGATCTTAGCCTACTCACCTATCAAACTAATCATAGTACTCACCTCATTAGATTGTGGAGAGCATTACATGACTTAATATTTACAGTGTATTTAGAGTGATGCTTGACCCTTAAAATATCAAGGCTACACTTGTCTTAAAGGCTGAAATTCCAGACCATAGATGCCATGCCTCATTTTTCTTCGCACACTGATTTCTAAATTGAAATGTTCTCCTCACTAGCGCTCTACTATTTCTGGCTTCTACCTGCCCACTGAGCCTCCCTCAAACACCAAATAGCCCTTCTAAGAAGAACTTGACAAAGTTGGGCCATTGTCCTATCCGTTTTTCCTTTCAAAGCCCCTCCAGCTCCTTTCATAATGAATTAAGAAAGTCTGTGAATCTGTGGCATCTTGAAATTGGTGATAAGACTCATGACTTCCTGTTCCACTGAGGCTAGCAGAGAAAATGCATTCCACATGAGGCCCACATAAGGCATCATGTCCTTAGCTAATTACATATACATAGATGACTGCAATCCCCAACCCAAGTAATACTCTTCCAAGCCCCAGAAATCCTTCTAACTCCCCTCTGGATGTTTCTATCACAAGCTGAGCTTATTCAAAAGTGGACTCATCAGTATTCCAGCTCCTCCTTTGCTATTCCATTATCTGGAAATGGCCTCAACATTCACCAGCCACTCAGTTGAAAAATGTGGAAGTCATTCTGGATACCTTCTTCTCACCACCCTCATCAAACACTAGCCAAATCTACCATTTCCATCTCTCGAATATCTCAAACTCATCCTGCCTTCAATTCTTCAACTGCACTCCTTTTTACCAGCAATGCTCCCTCTCACCCACTCTCAACCCTGCTCACCGGAGTAATCATTTGCAAATGCAAACCTGACTTGCTTACAATTCCTCAAGTGTTCTTTATAGGTTTGGGGGAGGGGTGGAAATTCAAGTTTTATAATTTTGTCTCCTAAATCCTACTTGACCTTACTGACCATCTGAGTGGAATAGAGAGAACACAAAAATGTCCTTGTCAGGGGCACATTTCTTGATATCTGTTTAGGATGCATCCCTCTCTCACCTGTTTCACTGTTCTAGGATTTCCACATTTTTCTTGCATTCTGTCTCCTCCTTTCTACTGATTCATTCTCATTAGCATGTAAACTTGCTCCCTCCCCTATTTTCATCTTTTTTATTTCCTTTTGTACAGCTACAGCCATGATTGCTTCCCCTTTTAAACAAAACTTGCCAACAGAGTTGTCTTATGCTTGTCCCTGTCATTGGCCTCATGTCCACTATTGGCCTGTGCCCATCTGGCCTCTGCCCCACTCAGCCTGAGACTGCTCTCATCAAAGCCATCAGCAACCTCCATGTGCCAGATGAAATGAAAAATGTCTCATTCTCAGCTCACTCCCATATTCTCATCCCTCCTCGAAATAATCTTAGTTTTGTTGACCTTGAAGAAAACTCCTAAGAAAAGCAGCCCCCATGCCATTTCTCTTTCCTTCTCAGGCCACACTCTTTCAGTGTAACTCTACTCAGCTCTCTACTTAACCTCAGCCACCCACTGTTGTGGTTTTAAATATGGTACCATCATGTGCTGTTAGCTTTCTAATTGTTCCTAATCCAGACTGATCTTCTGAGTTCTAAATCATACACCACTTACCACTCAACATTTGTACTTGGATGTGTCATCAGCATTTAGAACTGACCTTGTCCTAATTGACTTCAACCCCCACCATCCTCGGCACTTAGACATGTACATCCACATGCAGACACTTGTACTCATGTACACACATACACATGTACACACACACACACATGCAATTTCTCACACACACACACACACACACACACACACACAGAACACTCCTCCAAAGTTTTCCCTAGGCCCTAACCCGTACTGTACCACCACCTACCATTTACTCCTGCTAGGAACTCGCAAGTCTACCTTGACAAACCCATTTCCCCCACCCCACATCCACCCATCCCCAAGTCCTTTGGATCTATTCCCCAAATAGGCCTTGAATACATCCATGCACTCCCTCATGGCTTGTGACAAGCCTTATGCAAGCCACATTGTCCCTTGTCTGGACTTCTCCAAGAGCCTCTTAAGCTATCTCCCTACTTATTTTTTAACTGTACCAATCCATATTTCACATACAACCAGAATGAGTTTGAAACATGAATCAGATTATGCTACTTCTCTTTTTAAAACCATCTGCAAATAGAATGAGGCCTACAATAAGGTAGCATGATTGGGAAAATCCCCTTTGAAAAAGTAACAAAACTGAAACCTCCAGGATGAGCAGGGGGTCAGCCAAAAGAGTGACAGAGAAGGATTTGCACTCCACTTAGAGGAGAGAGTAAGTGCAAAGGCCCTGAGGTATGAGAGCTTTGAGCACAGTGAGTGAAACAATGAATGCTATAAAATGGTGATGGAGAAGTTAGCAAAGCTGGGCCATAGAGGGCCTTGGAGGTCATAAAGCAAGTACTTCCATAATTATTTCTAAATATGTATATATGGAGTCTGTTTTTGCCCACCAGCCATAAGCTCCATAGGAAACCATGCATGCCTGTTCATCAGTTTTTTTTGCATGTCCAGTACAGTATCTGGAACATAGCAGGTGCTAAATCTTTATGGAGCACACGAGGGGAGAAATGTCCCCAGCATTCCAACCAGACTGAGTCACTGGCAATTGCCCAAACATCTTGTGCCATTCCCTGTTCTAAGATCCACATTCTCGTCCAGCTCAGTGATTGTCCACCAAGCAGTGATTTTGCCCTCCAGGGAATGTTTGTTAATATCTAGGACATTTTTGATTGTCACAATTGTAGGGAAGAGGAGGCCATGGGCATCTGGTGGGTGGAGGCCAGGGATGCTGTCCAACATCCTACAGTGGAGAGGGCAGCCCTCCCTGACACAAAGATAATTATTCAGCCCAAAATGTCAACAGCACTAAGACTGAGAAGGTCTAGTCTTACTAATTCTACCTGTCCTTCAAGACTTTGTGAATAATTGCCTCTTTTGAAAGTCTTCCTTCCTCATCAACCAATGTGAGTTGGGAGAGGGGGCTCCACTGAGCTACCCAAACCTCTTTTATGTGATTCAGCCCCTTGCCTTATAATTGCCTATTCTATCTGCCTCTCACTAGAAGGCCGGGGTGTATGTTTCATCAGGCTAACCCACAGTGAGCCTTCCATGTATTTTCTAGAATGCATGCAGCCCCCTGAGCTGGGGACACATAGCAGGGTGCAAACGAATTTTGCAACAACATTTTAAAATATATGGTTGACCTATGTGAACTCACAGGTAGCAGGACTTACCCAGACCCCATCTCTACCTCTGGGAACCTGCCTGTCTCCAGGTTTGTGGGCTGGTGTGTAACCTACAGAAATGGCAACTTCCTGCGGCTCCAACCTAATAGCATGGTTCACTCCTTTAGACATGGCCTTAAATTCTGAGTTACTCAAGTTTAATCCCACTAAAATAAGACATAGAACTAGGGCATATGGCGGGTTCCTAACAATGAAAAATATAGGGCTGACGCTTCATCTGCAGTTGGCTCTCCTTTGAGTCACAACCTGCTTGATTTACCAACAAAAATAGAAATCCCTGTGGCCACAGGCTTGCGGGCTTCAGATCTCATGCCCATGGTCAGAAACACTTGAAGCCCACCTCTTTGGATTCAGGTTTGAAATGGACTCTGGTTGAAATGCTGTGCCCTTTGGAGGGGATCTTCCCCTTCCCTTGTCACGGCCGCCCAGTTCTAGCTCCTGCTGGCTTTCATCCCCCGGCCCCCGTAGTTCTGGTCCTGCTGACAGGGGAAGGAGGAACCGAGGTGCCGGAGGTGAGGGCAGGGCTGGGCCCATCTCCTCCAGCTCACTGCTTCTGCTGCCGTGAGGGAAGCACCCTGGCATGCAGCCTGGAACATTCACTGCCTTCCGAAGGGCTCTGTTCCTCCTCCTCCAGCTGTTGCTCCTGAACTTGGCCCCGGGCCCGCCTTCTCTCTAGCATCTCCTCGAAAAAGATCTGGCAGCTGAAGCCCTCCTGGATGCCATACTGGGCGTGCTTGAGCAGAGCCTCCAACGTGGGGAAGACCCGACAGCAGGCCACGCAGCGCAGCCCATAGTTTGTGGTGACCAGCCAGTCCGGGGTGTCCCGCAGCTCCTGCAGGCAGCACTCAAGGGGCCCCAGCAGCTCCGGGTCATCCTCCTCTGGGCAGCAGTCGTTCTTGCTGGCTTCCAGTTCCCAGCGCAGGTCGGTGTTGGAAGCCATCTCGAAGGAGGAGCCTTTCCTCCTCTGCCTCTTGATGAACTCAGCTTCATGGATGCGGGGCTTCCTGCTGACCGGCTCGAAGCCTGTCTCGGTCTCCCAGGCCACGGCCACGCCCTGCACAGTCTGCACGTGTGTATAGAAGGCGCACACGCTCTGCTGGGCAGCGTCCTCATCATCGTAGGCGCAAGAGTAACAAGACTGGTACTGGGAGTAGGACTGGTACTCGGAGGAGGACTGGGAAGATGGAGAGCTGCTCCAGCTTAGCATTGCCCTAGCCTTGTTGGCCAAGTAGACATCATCCTCATGGGGAACGGCGGGTCCAGGCCGTGGAGATGTCTGCTCTCTCTTTACGGCCCCTGGAAGTGGAAGGACATTTTCATCAGTGCCCCCCCGCGAGGATCAGTACTCAAACCCACCTTCAGGACTCCGAAAGGGCATGGGCTCCAAGGCCCTGCGCAGGTGCCTTCTGCTCCAGTGGCTGTTTCCTCCTAAGATGGGGATGGCAATGCTTACCTCATGGGGTAACGATGAGAATCAAACAATATATGGATGAGATTGCCAAAACAACTAAACCCCCAAAGACCATCTACTGGTAAATGGACCAATGATGGTACATCCGTATCAGGCAAGTCTATCCACTGGTAAAAAGCATGATCCCCTGATACTGGCAAAACGTGGAAGAATTTCTAATGCATATGCTAAATGAAAGCCCCCGGGCAGAACGCCCATACAGTATAGGATTCTACCTAGATGACATTCCAGAAAAGGTAAAACTACAGGGAGAGAGGAGAGATCAGGGGTTACCAGGAGATGGGGGTGGGTGGGTGGGTGGGATGTGGATGCAGGGTAAATGATTTCAAATGGTCACAAGGAAGCCTCTGGGGATGGTGAAAATATTCCATATCGTGATCATGCTGGTGCTTACCCAAATGTATACTTTCCAAAGTTCTGCAAATTGTGTACTTAAAACTGATATTTCTGTTTAAATTAACTCAAGCAAACCAATCTAAAAAACCATGCATGGGACATGATTTGGCCAGTCCTTCCAGCCCCACAACCCCCTTTGGCATTTGTGATGTGTCTCCATCTTACAGACAGAGCATCTCGCCCTCTCCTTGAACATTCATTGTATCCCATCACCATCTAAGTGCTTTGCCATGTTTTAACTCCATTAATATTGAAAAAAAAAAACAAGAAATTACATTGTTTTAATTCCCATTTGACAGATTAGGAAACTGAGGCAAAAAGAGCTTAGCTGATAGATGAGCTGGTATTACCCTTAGGTGCTGCCCATGGTCACTTCATAGTGGTCTTCAAATTGATGCTCTAGATTAACTTTACTCAATTTATTATAATATATATATATTATATATATTATATTATATATTTTATATATTATATTATATTAATTATATATTAATATGATTAATATATATTAATATATTATAATATATTATATTATATAATATATATAATATTATAATATTAATATATAATATTATATATATTATTTATATTATTCTGAAATCATGGGATTCACATGCCAATTCTGTTTGTCCAATGTACATGAATATACATAATGATGAACATTTTACAGTTTCATCCTCATACCTTCTGAAATCACCTCAGGTAATCACAATGGCCTCAGGCATACCCACCACCCATTTTTATGGCCAATACAACACTTTGGTAACAGCACTGAGGGGTGACCCCGTGCCCACTCCTCATCCTCTGGGACCTCCTTCCCAGGAAACACGGCTGGCAGCATTCTTCAACCCTTTCTCGGGACCTACCTGACCAGCGCACTTCCATGCCCTCTTCCATGGACTCCGGGCTGGCCAAGCTGAGGCTGGTGCCATCTGTGGGTGACTGTTCTACCCTGTGCTCCGTGAAGTGGCGTTTCATGATTGGACACCAGCACCCAGGGGACTCAGTGCTCCAGCTCTTTGGTGAAAGATGGCTTGGGCTGTGCTGAAGCCCTCCACTGGCCCCAGCCCGAGTGGCTGCTGGGCTCCCTGCTGTCACTAGGATCCTGGCTTTATTCTGTGACCTCATCAATGACACTGGCTGTTCTGTGACCTCTGGCAATGACTGAGACCCCACCTGGAGCCCAGGAGAGGCTTCCTATCAGGATCTCATTTCCCCGTGGGGACCTTTCCTGTCTTGTTTATTGTCAGGGACACAAACACAGAACACACACACACACACACACACACACATGCACATATAAACACTTGTACACACATAGACACACAAACATCTAAACATATCCCCACAAAGACATTTATACATACATAAACACACACACATACGCATACATACATATTCATACACATACGAACACACACACATACCCAAATTCATACACACATTTACCTAATAACACACATATGTTCACACACGCATACACTGTAATTCACACCACATTCACTTAACCACACACATGTTTGCATACACACTGTCATCACCTAGTATCAAAATGGGCCGACCTGATACTGAGGAAACAGCAGATGACTAAACATCTTACCTCCTCCCCAGTGTCGCACCCTTGCCTCATTTAGACCTCTTGGCCCTCCATGGCCTAAGTCCCCAGGTGCCAGGGACAGCCCACCTCAGGGCCTTTGCACATGCCCTTCTAACAGGCACACCTTGCTCTAAGTCCTGGTGGCTCACTCTCTCAGTACAGTCTGCTGAAACAGCATCTGTCCTCCCATCTCTCCCCCTTACCCTGCTTTAGTTTTTGCCCTCAGGCAATTTTATGTATGTGCACACATGCATAATGGGCTTATCTGTATTCATCTCTGTCCTTAAAGGTAAGCTCCATGAGGAAGAGAGTCCATTCAGTTGTCCTCTGTCACATCCGTAACATCTAGAATAATGCTTGACACATGAACAAGCATTCTAGAAATAATCATCAAATAAGTAACTGACTAAACAATACATTGGAGCTCCTGACAGTATTTGCAAAGGGCGCGCCTACCTAGCAGATCTGCCTTCTCCCCGCGTCTCGGTTCTCTGCTGCCCTGAGGCAAGATGGTTCTCATCCCATGACTCTGGGTCCCCTCCACTCTCCACCTGCGCAAACCTCAGTCCAGACGCAGTCACTCTGGCATGCCTTCCCGCCTGCTCTCTCTCCTGCTCCTGGAGGTCCTCGTGTTGGAACGTATTTTCTCCAAAATACTTCTCTCCAATTCCCTCCCACCTCTGCTTGGTGTCACCAACTCCATTCCTCTGCATCCGCAAATCTAAATAGCTCGAAAAGGTAATGGATTGGAAATAATCCCTATATTCCAAAGTAATCCCCACACCACCCACACAGCCAGCACCTAGGAAAATATTCTCCTCTCCAGAACGAAAGGCCACTGCATGAAGGAGAACAGCACAGAGCTTTACGGAGTGATGAGAAGTCACACTTGCACCTACAAAGAGACAATGTTCCCTGGTGGAAAGAGGAAATACTTTGATTGTGTTCTCTCTTATCAAAAAAATCCAGAGGCTGGCCTTATAAAAATAAGGGGCTACCAGGCAAAAAATAAGTATACCAATGGAAGAAAAAAGTAGCCCAGAAAAAGATCACATTATATATTTGAATTTTCATAAGATTTTGTTTATTTATTAAAGAGAGAGAGAGAGCACGTGCATGAGCCAGGGGAGGGGCAGAAGGAGAGGGAGAGAATCTCCTGCAGACTCCCTCTGAGCTTGGAGCCCAACCCGGTGCTTGATCCCATGATCCTGAGATCATGACCTAAGCTGAAATCAAGAGTCAGACACTTAACCAACTGGGCCACTCAAGTAGCCCCTATACATTTGCACTTTTAAGAGATAAAATAAATAAAATCTAGGAGAAAAAGAAGACTCAGTAAGTAAGTGATGCTGAAAATTTTTATTCACTATTTTTTTTAAGCCACCACTGGCCTTACCTCATATAAAACAACTAGGAATATTTTCATAAGATGCTAGGATTGTGTTTTAATTAAAAGTGTATAGAAAGAAGCTATAAGTTAACACCCTAATTATAGGGTGGTTTTTCTGAACCTAAACGATATCAATCATCACAAGCATTGGGAATCCTTGTCATCTCTTCTTAACTTCATCGCTTAAAAAAACCTCATTGTTTCAATTTGCATTTCTTTGCTTTTTAGTGAAACTGCCATGAGCAGCTCAGTGAAGGAAATGAACAAGCAATTCCCAGGAGAAGGAATGCAGATGGCTGAGAAACAGATGAGATGTTCAGCCCAACTCGACCTAACTATAATGAGGAAACTACAAATTAAAAACACATGATGTGCAGTGTATTGCGTTTGCCCCTAAGACAAGCAAGAATGGAAAAGACTGACAGTTCTCCGGGAGCATGAGGGCTTAAGGAAGTGAGCACTTTTATACTCTCCTGCTAACAGTGTACCTGCCTTTCTCCAAGGCAACTGGAGAGCACCCTTGCAATTAAAAGTGGGTGTGTTCTTTCACTCAGCCATCTCTTTTCCGGGAAACGTTCACATTTTGTGCTATGGGCATGAAATCACACCTGGAGAAATATTTATTGCCATCTACTTTATAAGAGTAAAAGAAAAAGGAAACATTTCAAAGATCCATCAAAAGAAAAACCAGTTACATAAATTACACCATAACCAAACTGTGGAATACTATGCTATAATAAAAAATACAGGGGGCGCCTGGATGGCTCAGTGGGTTAAAGCCTCTGCCTTCCATTTAGGTCATGATCCCAGGGTCCTGGGATGGAGCCCTGCATTGGGCTCTCTGCTCAGCAGGGAGCCTGCTTCCTCCTTTCTCTCCCATCCTGCCTCTCTGCCTGCTTGTGATCTCTGCCTGTCAAATAAATAAATAAAAATCTTTAAAAAAATAATAAAAATAAAAAATACAGATCTATACCTACTAATAAGTGAATTCACATGAATTGCAAAAAGGAAAAATGCAAGGGAATTCCACTTAAGTAAGTGAAAATTAAACACGCACCCCCTCCCACAAAAGCCCTAAACCAAGTCTTTGTTATCTATGCATGCAAAGGAGTAGAGGACATCTGAAGATCATCACCCACCCTTGGGAACGGTGGTGACCTTAGAAGAGGGAGAGAGATTAGATGGGGCTGTAAGAGATTATATTTTCCAGAGATGGCCACACTGGTGTATCTCCCATCCCACATGCCCTTCTTACAATGTGAGTCGACACTGCTGTATGGAGAGAGGGTCTCTGTCTTCCAGAAGCCAGGTTGCCTCCACCAATAGAAGGTAGAGAGCAATGCTTCCAGACTTTCAAGGCTGGGTCACAAAAGACAATAGGGATTCCTCCTGGTTCTCTTTCTCGATCTCCCTTTTTCTCTTTCTACATCCCTTTGGACTCAGCCACCATGTTGTGAAGAACCCCAGGCCCCATGGAGCTGCTCCAACCAGCAGCCCTGGCAAAGGTCCCAGCCAACCAACAAATGCGCAAGTGAATGAGACTTCGGATGACTCTGCCATGGGGCCTTTAAAATCTTCCAGCTGGGTCCCCACACATCTCAGAGCAGAGACTAGCCATCCCCTCCAAATCCAGCCATCAGCCCTGCCTGAATTCCTTGCCCTCAGAAACAGTGAGCGTAGTAAGAGCTCCATCTTTTATGAAGTTTGGGGCAATTTGTTATGGGGCCCTCATAATTCAACAGACTTTTGATTTTTACCTGTAATATTTAAACATGTTCTAGTTCAGCAGCTCATTGACCAGCGTCTATCGCGTAGTGCACTGTCCTGGAGGAGCCCGATGGTTCCCCCAAAGACAACTTAGGAGTCTGTCTCCTGCCACTCACCATCCATTCACGGGTTTGTTTACTCCCAGGATTCACATACAACAGTTTCGGAGTTGTTAACCTGTACCCCTCTGGAAAACTGCTTCACTAACTACATCACAGTGTTTGTGTGGAGTTGCTTTTCTCTTTAGCTCTTACTTTTTCTACTCAAAACAGTAATATCCAAGGTCACATGAGTCAGCTCCTTTATTCCCCCAGAATCTCCATATGCCCTTATTAGTCTTCCCAACGATTCTGCCAGATGGGCATTATTAACCCTACTTTCTAGAGGGAGGTTGAAGCTCGGAGGGGTTAGGCGAGGCACGGGCAGGGCAGGAGGGATGAGCTGGAGGGCCGGCTGCTTTGCCTTACTGCCCTAACGTCCATTTCTTACCAGGCCACTTCCCAGCAGGTGGCTTAGAGCAAAGCCCACCAAAGGTGTGCAGATAGCCTTCACCCCACGTGGCCTCTGGGTTGCTTCTGCCCACAGGAAGGCTCTCTTTCTAAGCCCTTCCAGTCGCTCCACACAGACAGTTAGCTCAGTAAGGTGGCCCATACAGGGTTCCTGCCCTCCCCCAGGGAAAAGAAGGGAAGAATGGTTAAGGCCCAGCCCACTGCATCCCAAGCCCTGAAGTTTTCCAGCTGGTTCTCCATCCAGCCTCGCCAAGAACTTCCGTGCTCCACCGTCAGAGCCAGCAGGGTTGGTGCACAAAACCCCAAAAGGACGGCATTTTCGTGGAGCGCTGAGTACTGGCCAACTCATTTCACACATTGCATGTCAGCCCTAAACCTCATCAAGAAGGCCCCGAGTGTTTTCCAGTCTTAACTTTTCTTCCAAGACCTCCTCTTCCCAGCCTCTGGTTTTCTCAGCCGGGAAGAGGCTGACAGGAAGCAGCCCAGCCACAGGCACGGCAGGAAGCCGAGACGCCCCTTCTCCTCTCCCTTCCCTTCTAATTCCCGAGGTTGGCTTATGCCACAATCTCCACGACAGGGAGAGTCCACTGATTCACCCCAGAGCCCCTTGAGCCTCCAGAAACTGCCTGTCCACCGGGCCAGGGAGCCAGGGAGCCGTGGCAGGCAGGCAGGGCATCAGACCTGACATTTCTATGGCCCAGCGGATAGAGCAAATGTTTTCAGCAGGCAATGCTCTTCTCCTCAAGCTAGAAAATAGGGCCCCTGGAGGCAGGACCCACCTCCTTGCCGCTGCCCCGCAAAGCACTCCTCTGATAAGACTTAACAACCAGAGCGAGGGAGAAAAACAGGGAGACCCCCCTCACCCCGCCCCAGATGCTGCTGCCGGCCAGGTGCAGTATGGGCCCCCAAGTGGGGAGTTTCTCTGGGGGAAGGCCAATCCCCAGGAATTATTGATAACCTCCGCCCTGTGCCAATGCTACAGAGAAAGTGCCAGAAGATAGCTGACCCTTTAAGGATTCAAGTAAGGAAGTACTCTCTTTTGAGTTCATTTTCTCTTGCTTCTTGTAACTATTTAAAAAGAAGTGAGTCAGTAGACCACATAAGGAAAAACTCAGCCACAGGGAAACGTAATATGAAGAACTCTTCCTTGGGCTCCTCAGGCAAGTGGGGAAGGGAGTTTTGAATTTTTTTTTTCCCTGTCAGCCTTAATGACAGGCTTCTCCTTCCCCATGGTTTGTTTGGAGCTGTCTCTGGGTTTTGACCTTAACCTCAGGCCACCCACACAAATAGCCTAGGCCCTCTCTGTCATCAGAGAGCAGGGAGGGGGACACGCTTCAGGCTGGGTCCTCGGGCATGTCCGTGGCAGTTCTCCAGCCCCAGAGCCCTCTCTCCCTCCCTGCCTATCTCTGGCTCCATGGGATCTCGAATGTTCAACAAGATTTCTGGATGCAGAAGTGTCTTCTTCCAACATATGCTTCCTTGGAAGGGTGATTTCAGCTAGTAGGAAGGACAGCCCAGCTGGAAGCCATGTATGTGATGACCCAGGAGCTCTAGGATCCTGGCAGCTGGCCACTCCTCATGCATGTTCTTAGACAGCCACGCTGGGAGCTCTGGGGAAAAGTCTGGATCCTCCCTCTCTCTTTGTCCAAAATATGCTGGCCATAGGCCTCCCTGGACACAGCTCTCAGGCCACTAGTTGCTAACTCTTACTGAATGAACCTTCTAGAAGCATGGCTCCACCTTGGAAGGTGAGATCCCAGGACCCCAAAGGCCAACAGTGCGTCACCATGATTTCTAAGTGTGCTGGGCTTACCCCCATGCAGCCTTCAGCTCATGTCCAAGACATTTGCAATCCCCATTGGCAAGCAGCCTATATGATCACAGATAACTGGGATGCTTTATTTCCAAGTCCACAATTAGAAAAGGTTTATTGCAGACCCTCATCTTCAGACTGGCTTTTTCCTCTCCCATCCTTTAGAGAAAGGGTCTCTTCTGTGAGATGATACAGTTGCTTAATGGATGGGAAAGATGTCCCAGGAGAGGCCAGCCCTGTCCCCAACACCCCCAACACCCCAACACCACCCCCCCCCCTCCAAAGCCCTGGCCCTCCAGCACTAGTTTCTGGGAAGACCAAGTCAGGCTAAATATAAGTCCTATGGGAAATTTCCCCAGAAGGGAACCTGAGGCTAAGACTTAGAGCCTGAATATGAGGCTGTGTGAAGAACCACCCCAGTCAGCTGCCAGCTGGACCCCATCGGGCAGTGAGTCTGGCTCCAGTCCCCTCCACATCAGGGTCGGGAGCTTTTAGTTTGACTTTTCTTGCCCTTCCTTGGTTAGATTTATTCCTAAATATTTTAGTCTTTTTGATGTTATGTAAATGCTGCTGCTTTCTTAATATCTTTTCAGATTGTTCCTTACTATTGTACAGAAATACAACTCTTTTAAATTCAACTTTGCTGATTTTTAATTCTAAAGTTTTTTTGTGAACTCTTTAGGATTTTCTACACATAAGATCATGTCACCTGCAAATACAATTTTGCTTTTTCCCTGTCAATCTGGATGCCTTTTATTTCTTTCTCTTTCCAAATAGCCCTGGTAAGAATTTCCTACACTGAATCAAAGTGCTGAAAGCCAGCATTCTTCTCTTGTTCCTTATCTTCACGGAAAGCGGTCAGTCTTTTCCCATTGAAAATGTTAGCTGTGGGCTTTTATAAATGGTCTTTTTCATGTTGAAGAAGTTTCCTTTGAATCCTAGTTTATTGAGTGCTTTTATCATGAAAGGATGCTGACTTTTGTCCAGTGCTATTTCTGTACCAAATGTCGTGATTCTGTGGGGTGTTTTCCCTTCATTCTACCAATGTGCTCTGTTACCTTCCTGGACGTTCTAAATATTGAACAACACATTGCATTCCCATGATCCCATTTGGCTCTGCTCACATGAGGAGGTCTGGTTCTTAGGGCCCCCTGGCTCCGTGGGACCATCATGTTGAGGTTGGGGAAATGGGAGGAGCTCACGGTCAGGCGAATTGGCTTCAGGGGACCAGAACTGGGCTCCAGCACTCCCACAGTGCACGGGGAATGGACAGAAGGTGGCTGGAGACGTGCTTCTTGCATCTGACCCCCTGGTCACCTGAACCAGCCAGCCTCATGGGCACTGTGGGCACCCTCTTCTGGGGGAGATGGGAAGAGAAGCCCTTTCAGGGTCAACGAGAAGAGGATCAGCTCCACTAGGCTCACTTCTCAAGGAAAAGACAACTCTCCTCAGAAGCCATCCCATGCGTGCCTGGGCTACCAGAAATTCAACAACTCTGATCAAGATCAGAGACCAGCAGATAGGACTTATTTATTACTTACAGGAGAAGCCTACAAGCGTCTGCATTATTATTTAAATTTTGATTTATAGTTTTAAAACTATTCCCCCCAAACTTGAAGACAACCCAGCAAGTTTATTATGATTTCATTAGCTACAATTCCTAATAGACTGTTTGCATATAGCATGGACTCACAAGCAGTGGTACATTACAGATGCTGAAATATCACTGTACAGGCCAAAATAATTTTTTATATTGTTTACTTGCTTTAGGGAAAGAGGTATGAAGGCTCATATTTGAGCCACAAAGTATACACAAATGCAAGTGGGCATATTAGAAAATTCCAGGTCGCAAACATTAGTCATGTGATAAGGAGCAGGCGCTCTGTAGGACTCAACGCCCAACACACAACAAATTAAACTGATCACAATAAAGCCCAACTAAGATAATTAAAAGGCAAGAACAGCAGCAATTGAAAATTGATCTCTCAAGACCTCACTGATGAGGTTCTGGAAACAAAGCATGCTTCCCCCAAATTGCCGGCTTTCTCTCTGCATGAGGTACGTGCAGGGGGAGCTGGCTGCACTCATGAGAGCCGGGGAGATGTCCTAGCAGGACCCCAAATCTCAGTCCTTGCAACACCAAACTAACACTGGACTATTTTATATATAAATGCCAAAACCAAAATAATTCAGATTACCAGTGAGTGTCACCCTCTGTCAAATGGACAAGATGAAGTCGGCATAACCATGCATTGTTGTTGAAAAAGTGACTTGCATTTTTCACGAGTTCATGGACAAAACGGACCTCCAGTGGTGTGCCAAGGTCACCCAGTTCTCGGTGCCAATTGTTAACTCTTCCAAGAACTTTTTACAAGCCAGTTGTTAAAACAGTTCTTATCAAAATTAAATTCATATAAACTGACAATTAACTAAATTATATTAAACACAAAAGTAATAAATACTTAAAATTCATCAATTCCTAATTATTTTACTAAATTTTAGGACACATTGGCAGCTAGTAACAGGGCATGGAAGAAGTAGTTTCTTGGTGGTAATTGGAGAAGGCTAAAATCAAGGCCTCTCCTCCCCCCCCACCCCGCCCCCACCTCTCCCCAGCTGCGAGTGGATTGTTGATTATTTACTTTCATACCACAGGGTTGTCCTGCAAGCACCTGGTGGAACCCACAGTCCTGGCTGTGAAGACATGACCCTGCTAGGCAACTTTCTCCCAAACATCTAACTTTCCACACTTTCCAGAACTTTCTACACTATAGGCTGTATCTTTTTTTTTTAATTTTAAAAAATTTTAAATTTTAAAATTGTTTATTGAAATACAGTTGACATGCAATATATTCTTTCCAGGTGTGCGACATAATGATTCAATAATTATATGCATTATGTAATATTCACCATAACTGGTGTAATTACTATCTGCAACCATACAAAGCTATTACAATTACTGGTTATATTCCCTATGCTGTATTTTTCATCCACTTTATTTATTTATTTTAGAACTGGAAGTCTGTACCTCTGAACCCCCTTCGCCTTTTTTGTCCATCCCATGACTCCCATTTCTCTGGAAACCACCAGTTTGTTCTCTGGTCTGTTATAGCATTATTTACAATAGCCAAGATATGAAAGCAACCTAAGGGTCCATTGATGGGAAAAGAAGATGTGATTATATATATGTAATATATACAATATATGTATATATACAATACAATATATGTAGTATATAATATATACATTATATGTTATATAATCACATCTTCTTTTTGTGATTATATATATGTATATATACATATATGTGATTATATATGTATATGATTATATATATAAGTTGTGATTATATATATGTAATATATACAATATATGTATATATAATACAATATATGTATTGTATAATATATACAATATATGTAATGTATATAATCATATCTTCTTTTTATATATAAAGAATATATATTAATATATTAAGTATATATATATTTAAGTATATATGTATATGAATACTATGCAGCCATAAAAAAAAGATCTTGTCATTCAAGATGGATAATATGGATAGACCTGGAAGGTATTATGATAAGTGAAAAAAGTCAGACAGAAAAAGATAAATACCATATGATTTCACTTTATGTGGAATCTAAAAACAAATAAACAAATGAACACCAGAAATAGACTCATATAAATATAGGTTGTATCTTAATCCTTCAGGGAAGAGCTCAAGACTCCCCCCACCTGCACGTGGGTCACAATTTAGAAAGGGCTGTCCCAGTCATTATTTTATGATTCTCACAGCAACCCAGGAACGGGCCAAAAGAGTATTCTTTCCCTTCTAATAGATGAAGAAGTCAAGCCTCAGATGAGTATGTGTTCTGGGTTCACACAGCCTATGAGACAGGAACCTAGCTTTCTTGGCTAGATTAGCTACATGTGGTGGGAACATTTTATTTAGAAAAAGGGGAGGGGGAAGAGGAGGGGCAAGAGTGAAATAAATACAAAGTTCAGAACTGATAGACTCTGGTAGAAAAATAACTGAATCCAGTTTTCTGGCAACATGTAGCAACAGCTTGAAGCCTATGATACCATGTGTCTCGGCAACCCTGCCTTTAGAGATGTCTAGCCCGTTTTTACCACAGTGTCATTTACACTCATAAATTCCAAAAGGACCTGTGTCCCAAGCCAGGAGTTTGGGCTAACCTGATTGGGTGGTATCAGCTTCCACCTGGGAATTTGTTAGAACTACAAATTCTTGGACTTGGCTCCAGTGTGGGCCAGTAACCTGTGTCTAAGTAAGGCCTTGCTGTGATTGCTCTGGATGCCTAACAAAGTTAGAGATTCCCTGGGCGAAATAAATTATGGGACAACTAAACGAAGAACTACAATGCCATTCATGAGGAAAGCAGAATATGTTCACAGTGTAGGAAGTAAAATATATATATATATATATATATATATATATATATATATATACCATATAATACTCATTAGGTAAAACACAGTCCATCTATCTCCATGCTCACATACGTGTGAGGTCGGGAATGACACATGCCAAAATGTGAACCACATTTATATTGGGAAAGAGGGTTCCCCTATCCTTTTGTTTATTTTCTAATTTCTGTGCAATAAACATGTAATAAAACAAGCAATTGCTTACTTTTACATTTATTTAAGTACTCATGAAATAAAAATAAAATAAAATACAGACCCACAAGCAAGATTTTGCAAAATGCCATGCCTGCTACCCTAGGATTTTCCATACCAGGGCCAGTGGGCCCATCCTGGGGCCCGGGGTTAGCACCAGCCTCTGGGTCCCAGGCAGGATTTGGCTCAGTGGGTGCAGCCAAAAGGACTGGGATGAAGAGAAAAACCCTGTCCCTGTCTGCACAGGGTTAAAACGAAATGGCTAGAGAGAAGCCCCGTGGGAAAGACATGACATTTGTTTGCAAGGAAACATAAACAGGGACAAATGAAGACAGAAATGTGGTTCAGGGAGAGCCTGATCAAAGCCAGCTGGGCAAGCAGCTACAAGGAAGAAAGCCTGCAGGCTGGGAGGCTCCCTGGGACCAGCCTGGGGGAAGGCAGGGAGGCTAGCTCCAGGGGGGCTGCCCAAGGGAGTAGGGCCTGGAACACAGACACAGGCAGGAAAAGTTGGGTGTGATGGGCTTCAGGTACTTTGAGACCCAAATTAGCCAGTTCCAGTTACTCAGAGGAGGAAGGGAAGTTCCACCCAGATTTCTGTCTTCTCGGGTCGGAAGGCCGTTGACCAGAAAAGCGTCGGCCATCTATTGCCAAGTGTGTGCAGGGCATTTCATTCTGTCATTTACTCTTTATGGTGGTCCTGGAGGAGATACCACTGCCGCTGCCGCTGCGACCACCCAGCCCCCACCCGGCTCCAGGTTTCCAGTCTGACTTGCCCAAGGTCAAATAGCTGCGGAGCTGCCAAGCAGACATCTGAACCAGGGCCCACATCCATCTGCAGAGTGCAGGCTTTCCCCATGACGGCAAGCCCGGCTGTCTGTCATCAGTGCCCCTCACGTCCTCCCCGGGTCCTCCCCGTGGCCCACCCTGCCCCTCTGGACACCGGCCCCAGCCCCAGCCCACGGCCTCCGAGGTCCTCCACTTTTGAGCACCTGAGCCCCTAACGATGCTGGTGTGAGCCTTGGACTTGGCATCATTTCCACCCTGTAAAGGCTAAGGCAGCCTTACAACACTGAGTTAAAATTGTGCCAGGCAAGCGCTAAGCACATATTATAAATTATCATTAATTTAAAGAGACATTTCCCTTTGGGAGACAAAATGCCTTGCTGATCTCATGAACAACAGCTGAGGCTTAGAAGTGACACCACACTGAAGTTTTCTCTCTTGGCCTTGGCCTGAAGTACGAGCTTCGGTTGTTTGCCCTCATTCCTCTTAGAATACAGACTCGGGCTCCCCATTTAGAACTGGGGAGACTGTGGAGGGGACCCCTTCGAGCCCTAGATGGGGTCTGAGAAAGCAACCAGCCCGACTTGCAGGCTCCAGGTGTGAGCCACCTCTGTCTGTCCCTCCTCCCCTTCCTCACTGTTCCTTCCCTCACCCAGGTGAGTCATTACCATCTTCATGTAGGAAGCCACTGAAAGGGGGTAACGACCCCACCCGAAGCCAGGTCGTGCCCATGCCGGCTAGCATCCTTCTTGCCTTTTATTCTTCTTCTTTTTTTAATTCAAGTGTAATTGACATACCGTGTTATATTGGTTTCTGGTGTACAAGTATAATGATTCGACACTTCCATACATTTCTCAGGGCTCATCGAGATAAGTGTGTTCTTAATCCCCTTTATCTGTTTCATCCCATCTCTCTTTATAGGACATCAGAGGCTTTTCGTGGCAAAACTTAGGAAAATTTGTTTTTAGACATTGTGTCTTCCCTAAAAAGTTTTACCCATGGAAAATCTTCTCTGTCTTCCAGAGCAAATCCCCTTCCTGCTGTCCTGCTCTTCTGCCCACTCCCTCAATCTGGCCTTACAAGGGGAGGCAAGGGAAGGCATCCCCACAATTCAGTGCACAAAACCCTCCATGCGGTCCTCTATGACTTTGATCCTCCTTTTAGGCCAGATCCATGGCCACATGAAGAGCCGAGAGTGTCTGGATTCTGTGGCTGCCCCTCACTCCTAATGAGGCTGCTCCTCCAACTAATGGGAGGAACAGCCATCTCTAAGCCAGATACTCCCAAGCCAGAGAAGAGAGTGAGCATTACCTTGACCTCCTACTTATTCCACCTTTCCTGATACCCACAGGTCCTCCTCAGCCTGACTCATGTCCTGTCTGCGGCTGTCCTCACAGCACCCCCACCCTCCACCTCACCCAGGCCCCAGGCTGGTCCTGGCCTCCTGAACTTCTTTCCACCATTCTACACTTCTCCCTGCTACAGCAATCTCACATGTCACTCTGTCCCCTTTCCTACCTAAGGACTGTCTTGTTAAAGATCACCCAAGGCCACCCCTTCAGGCCGGCAGAAGCCCTTCCTCTCTCTCTCACTCTTTCCAAGGGCAGCCTGGCTTTGGAGCCAAAACTTGGACAAAATGGCCAGAGAAGAAGAGGCTTCCATTCCAACATCAAGGTGATTACCCGGGGATAAAACCATTATGCATAATACTATTATTCAGACCGTTTTCACACTGGACATGCCATAGGCACAATATGGTTTTAGGAGTAAAATTTCTATCTGCCCTAGAAAAATTCTCACATCTGTGCCAAAAGAATATGCATATAAAGAGTTTTATTTTTTTGTAATTGGCTCATGCACTTATGGAGGCTGGTGAGTCCAAATCTTCAAGGTGGGCTAGCAGGCTAGACACAAGGGAACATCCAATATTGCAGTTCAGGTCTGAAGACTGTCTGCTGGCAAAGTACCCTCTTGCTGAGGGGACAACAGTCTCTTGCTCCATTTAGACTTTCAACTGATTGAGTGAGGTCCACCCACACCATGGAGGGCAATCTGCTTTTTACCAAGTCCATCCCAAAAACACCCTCACAGAAACAGCCAGAATAATGTTTACCCCTATATCCAGAGACTGTGGCCCAGCCAAGTTGGCACGTGAAACGAACCATCACACCACGCCTCTCTGATCTGGCAGGATCTGGACTTTGAATTGTCTATCAACAGCACAGCTGAGATCTCTGCTCAGCAATATTTAGCCTTTGCACTGTCATTTCCCATTGAGCCCCTTCGAATTTCACTGTGTGCATGCCCAGTTCAGAAGTTAGTCAAGGATTTAGGGGAATTCTAAAGCAGATTTTGGGTCTCCCCCTCTAAGACTGCTTTCTTTCTAAAATTGTTCCCCAAAATGTCTAGCCCTATGACTGCTGTAAGCCCCACTCTGTCTTCCAGGCACAGTAAGAGAGCACTTTCTTCACACTCATTGCCCTGTGTGCAATGTAGACTGTACATGTCCTCAGGGGTAGAGACAAATAAATGTGAGCTCACTGATGTGTCTTATTTAGGAGTCAATTTCCCTCTGGCTTATGCCTGCTTTGAGTGGCTCATCAGTACTTCAAATGGTTGTCTTATTGTATTTTGTACTAAATTTATCATTGTTATTGGAGGGGGGCTAAAATGATACACTACTCAGTCATATCCAGCTTCAGAATCCCTCAGGAGTTATTTTTCAAAGTATAATTAAAATTACAAGCTAAGAAATATTTTTGGACTAGCATTTAAAAATTTTTTAAATATTTCATTGGGGTCAGTAAACATAAAATGCATAATTTCAATCCTTGGTACTTTGATCCCAGGTCAAGGCATGATGGGGGAGGGGGGTTGGAGTCATCAACCCAACCTGACTCCCTCCAGAAGGCTGATGGAGGGAAATGAGGGTCATCTACAGTAGCAACAGGTAGCACCTTCTGGATGAGGTGACTGAGGCCACTTGACATCTCCCCTTAGAGTGAGTCTACTGGGGGCAGAGAGCAGAGCCCTCACTGACTGCTGTAAAGCCCCATCAGAACACATTGGGGGTAAATCTTGGACATTGTTTTAATCCCTTTTTGGTCAGCAGTTGTGCTGGACTCATAATTTGTCGCCAGTAAAAAGAACTATCTTCTGATTTAAACTCAGGAAAGGATAAAAAATCAGAACCACATTGTAAGACTTCTTGGTGGGTCTTTGTTTTTGCTAGGAAGACTAAACGGGCAGCTCTGAGCCACTCCCCTGGAGAGCTCAGGCCACACTCCCGAGGGCTCCTGCCTGTCCACAGAAGCAGCAAAGGTGGGCTTATCTTTTCTTGGGTAAGAGAGGACAGTGGAGTCAGATCCACAGTTGGCCCAAACAGAGGCTGAAGTACTCTTGTGGTCTCTGCTGCAGATCCAAGCGGCGCAATGGTTGTGGGAGGCTAACCTGAGCAGCCCCACACTAACTAGAAACACCTGCTTTGCTTTATTTTATAAAGAAAGTTTTCCTTTTTACCAAGCCTACCAGATTAGACTTACATGAGATTTGTCAGTGTTCTGCCTAACTTAATTTATATAAACAATGGTAAATATTAGTGAGCACTTGGTTTATTTTATGATTATAATCAATTTTATGTTCAAATTGGCCTAAAAGAAATTTACCTTCATGAGAAAAACATCAAACTATGAGCTGAGGAACAGTCTACACAATACTGATACACAGTGATACTGACCAGTGATACACAATGATACTGACCAGGGCTCCTCAAAACTGTCCAGGCAAATCTGAGAGACCATCACAACCAGGACAAGCATAAGGAGGCATGATAACTAAATGTCATGTCGCACCCTGGATGGGGTCCTAGCAAAGAAAAGGGACAGTGGGTAAAAACCAAGAAGACACAAATAAAATAAGGACTTTAGGTAGTCATGGAATGAAATTGACTTCCTAGTTCTGACACTTAAACCATACTAATATAAGATATTGATAATAAAGAAGCTGAGAGCAGGGCATAGAGGGACTCTCTGAAGTACCCTCACAACTTTAAGGAAAATCTCAAATTGTTCTAAAATAAAATAAAACTTGAATCAAAATATCTATAAAAAAATGAATGTCTAAAAATGAACCCTTCCTTAATCTCACCTCTGAATTTTAGAATGGAGTAAAAGGTGACCGAGCATGTTTGCTGAGTGCCAACTACATGTCAGCCTTCTAAGAGCTTTACTACACGCGTTACCTCATTTAATGTTAACAAAGATCCTATTAGGTAAGTACAACTATTAGCCCATTTTTACAGGTGGGGAAACTGAGGCATAGAAAGGTTAAACTATGAGTCCATCTCACAAAGCAGCATTTGGCCACAGAGCCTATGTACTCTCTTACGTCCCTAAACTACACAGAGAGAGGATCACAAATGATGAGAAAAATCATGTTAGTGGAAACTCCAGAACCATGAACACTCAGACCCAAAATATGCTGATAAGTGAGGTTGGGATGAATGAAGCCTGAACAATTTCCCACACTCTGTGTAGAGATGGGCCAATCATCTGTCATCCGATGATAATGAACATGTGAAATATTATATCCTTTGAAGGTTGATTAGTTTATCTGACAAGTCTGAGATATTGACAAATGACTCGGAGAGAAAAGAACCAGTCAGCAGGAGCACAGCTGAGCACAGCCCGGACCTCACTTTCCCCAAACATAGCCCCCACCTTTGGTGCCCTAATGGTTGATGCAAGAAACCCAAGACCAGCTGCAGAGCCTTCCTGAGGCTAGCACTCCCCAGGTCCTCCAGCTCCTAGTCAGTGGCAACAAATCCTAAGAGTGATGCTGAGTCACATCCTCCCACTCAATCACATCTACCCATCAGTAACTCTTGACGTCTCTGCCTCTAATCCCCATCCCAACACAACCACCCTCTGCAACCTTGCTGCCAGCACCGCAGCCCAAGCCACACTCACCTCTCGGACTGGGGCAAGGATGCCAAGCAGCACGCTTGGGACCACAGAGTGATACTGACACGTCATGACTCATTTGAAAGTCACAATAACTCTCAATTTTATTCTCCATCGGTTTATTTGTCTACCCTCAGCTATTTCCAAACTTGGATGATGAAAAGGAGTACCATTTATTAACTTATTCAAATCCTCATATATCTTAAAATTCTATGATATGTATACTTTAAAAACACACATAAAAGAATATATATACACATATGCACTTGCTTTTTATGTACTGATTTTAATTTATAGATTCAATGTAAGTATATTTTTAATTTATAGACATAGAGATTGATGCATGTTTTTTTATTTGCTGATCTCGCCAGATAACCCTCTCCCATCTCGCCTTCTCCTGCTCTGGGTGCTGAGTCTTGGAGGCAGCAAAGCACAGCTGCACCCAGAGATCCTGCCTGGTTGCTGCTGTCTTCAGCCTCTTCTGCCCATGTAGGGAAGGTTCACCCTACTAGTGTTTGAGTGTCATTGGTCCTCCCCTCACCTCTCTGCTTTAGGCAAGGTGGACTGTGCAAGACCAGCATTTGTTCTGGGGGCCCCAGGGCCTATTGGGCTGGGAAGGCAGGAGTTTCCCCTAACCCTTGGCCTCTGCTACCACACTCCCAAACCACTGAGTGAGGCCATTAGAATGGTCCTCACTCTTGACATTGCACTTGCACACACAATGACTTCTTGTGGCTGCTTTCAAACACTTCCTAGAGCTCTTGTCCATTGGAACCTCCATTCCCACGAACTGCTACTGGGGAGAAGGGCTGTCAAGAAGGGGAGTCAGAGAGCTCCTAGTAGAACTGCCACAGAAGGAAGCCACTGAGCTTGAATTTGGGGTGGAAGCCAAGGGGACCCATTATAAAGAGTCCCATGCTATCTCCCAGGACGTGTCAGCCTTTATAACCCAAGGAGAAAGCACTGGCCTTCAGCATACTTCTCTGTTTTTCACCCAGGAAACCCTGCATGGGGCGAAAACAAAACAGGAGCCCAGGAATGATGCTAGGAAAATACATCATGGTGTGAGATGGAGGAGAGGACCCCATGGTTTTGTTGTGCCTATAGAAAATGATTACTGAGGATCCTGAAGCATTCACCTTCAGGTTGTAAGTGTCCTTGCCATTCTTGAACAAGAAGTCTTAATTAAAATGCTGCTAAAAGAAGCAAATCAATTAACAGATACCTTACAAGATGGTTTATTCTATCGTACACACAGAAAATTGCTTATGAGTATCAGGTTACCGCTTTAGGTTATCAGCTAACAAAGGCTGCTAATGAACTACATTGTTATCAAGTCAGATAAAAGATGCCCTGGGAATCCAGGCAAATTATTATAACACAGCACTGTGTTTTGAAATATTGCTCATCTTTCATCACACACAAGGAGAAGAACCCAAACAAAGGAGAACCAGCCCACGCAACCACCTGGATTTCTGCTGAACTGGAAAGGCAAAGAGTATTCCAGAATGCAGCCCCAGAAATACAGGGTTAATTGTATGGGGGAGAGAGATGTTAACGAGGCCTGTGCCACACAGCCTTTAGTTGATGGCAATAATAAAAAGACAGACGTTTCCTAAGCCTCTGCCGGTCATGTCCTCTAGGCAAAAGCCATTCACATGTGTACTAACAACCACAAAATAAAGCTCTAAGTGTAACAATAAGCCCTTACATCTGTGTGGGTCCCTATAAGGCACACTGTTGGCTTTTTCATTTAATCTTTTGTTGGCTTCATCTTGTGCGAAGCCGCAAAGCTGTAGGCCATTCCATGGCCATTGAGACCCCTCCCTCTCACTCCAGCCCAGTCCTCCATTCCTTCCTGTGGAAGGTCAGTCTTTTCATTCCTGAGACCAGAGACTACCCCATAGTCTTCATGTCTCAAGGATCCTGAATATTCACAGGGGGATTCTCATGGCAACTGAAAAGGTGAGGCCATCAGTTCTGGAAAAATGATGCTTACCTTTTGATAAAAGGTGGTGTCAAGCAGGCTGTGTCTTGACTTTGGTCCCTATTTCCACGAGCCATTTGCTCTGGGTAGGTTTTACTGATATGGACACACTGCTATCATAGAATCATGAACAACTCCACCAAGGAGGACAAGGATCGACAGTGTGGATTATTGGCTTCCATCCTTTGTTACTGCTGGGTAAAGTGTTCATGCATCCCTCTGTTGAGTCAGCTTCTCATGGAAGAGAATTGATATTTTCCTTCAGGACAGAAATACTGTAGACTCTATTCCATCTGTTACTTGGCCTGGGCATTGAGGTCCACATAAAGGTCCATCACCAGCTTTGGAAGCTCAAATTCATGACACCCCTGAGATTGAAACTGTCCAGACTGCCCAACCTTTCCTGAAGAGGCCACTCACTTAGAGCTCAATCACTTGTTCATCTCTGGAAAGGAAGAGAACCATCAGGAAGACTTATTGACAGTGATTATGCTCTCACTAATCATGGCATATGCTTATGCACCACACACAATTAAGTAGCTATTAAAGAATTCATCGGCATATCTTAGCAAGATGAGACATTTCTTTGTGCAGTATAAAAAGTACGTGAAGACCAGTGGCTTCTAGGTAAAAGGGGGAGATTTTCAGATAGAGCTCAACTGAGAGGTTATTTTCTGCCTGCCAAACCTGAGCCACAAAACCTCACCGACTTTGGTGGCAAAAAGGGAAGAAGTCATTCCGCAAGGTTAAAAGGCATATTTTCTGAAAAATGCCGCTTTATGTACTTGAAGAGATTGCACCAATCTGGGAAGATGCTACAAGGAACCAGGTAGACAGACCTGTGTAAATGTAATTAGAAACTTATACATTCAAGTCTGAACTTGTGCTGTTCTAGAGCATGAGACTTGTCCACACATAGCAGATCTATCTCTATCTCTACATTTACATAAAATTAGGAACACATAATTAACTACGAGGTCACCAAACTGGACCCTAATATAGTGGAGCTCAGGCTGAAAGTAGGGCACAGACCCACGGCTATTGGCCACTTTCAACTAAAGGCCTCACCAACACCCTCATGCACAGAGACTGAATTCACACCAACATTCACTGCCATTTCCTTTAACAGTCATAATTTTAACAGAGTGGCATATTTATGTTTCCATTGAATGTTGCATACTTGTTTATGCCATTTGATTGTGCACGTTGTCTCAGTGTCTTGATATCTAACATGGGAGAAAGGACAACAACAGTAGAAAGATGGGGCGGAGTGAAGCAGCAATGAGATAAGCCAAGCCAAAGGCCATAAAAGAGATAGTACCTACCTACCCCATGTGTAGAGGACCAAGGACACACATTGAGGTCAAGGTTACAGAGCTTGATGGCAGCAGAGTCAACATGGAAGATAAGCAAGCTGGAAACAAGCAAGGATGGTGACAGAGAAGTCTAAAGGGGTTCCAAGAGAGTTTTTTGTGCTTCTCCTTTAAAATGTGGTGAGTCCAAAAATCAGAGTTTAAGTTGGATGGTCTAGAGGTCTAGGGGCTCAACAGAAAGGTCATCCCTTCTATCACCTTTAACAAGTTCTGAGTTCAAAGGGCCCGTTCGGATGTTGTTAAGAATAGGATCCAAAGTGGCTGGGTCTATGCAGCATTTGCTCTTGAATGCTGATGTCTATAGAAGACGGGATAACCAAGAAGGCAGCCTCCTTCTTCTCCTAATGGCCCAGAGCTGGGAAAGGGGCACCTGTGAACTCCTCCATGGAGGAATTTGTTCTCTGACAGGGCAGTCATTCCTCTGTGTACAGGTGTGTCACCGGCCCCTAGAGAGATAGGCACAATGTACAAGAAAGGTAAGTTGGACAGAGGCTGGAATAGCAGCTGCTGACTGGACCAGCAGGTGAATCAGGCTGCATACCTGGGTTGGGTATCAAGAGAAAGAGGAAGAGACTTTGGGAGACTGTATCTGCACTGTTTCCACTATTATTTAATATTGGTGGTTTTAGCCAATGCAGTCAGAGAGGAGAAAACAATTAGAGGCATAAGAACTGGGAAAGAAAATCTACAATTTGGCAGATGACATAACATTATGAAAACTCAGGGAAATCAAGAACACACATACAATAAAAGTATTCAGTAAGGCTGTCACTATAACATTAACAAACAAAAATAATCCATAAGCAACCAATGACCCAGTAGGAGGCATAACAGGAGACTGCATTCATAAAAGCAACAAAAACAGAAAAATATTTAGGAATAAAATTAACAAGTAATGTGAAAAACCCATAAGGTAAAAGCCGAAAACTCTCTTCAGACACATAAACACAGGCTTGCAGAAAGATTCACCTTTCCATGAAGGACTGCTTAACATTGTAAAGAAGTCAATCGTCTTCAGTCTCATACATGAACGTAATGCAACCCCAGCAAAAATACAGAGGTGTTTTCTCCATGGATAGATTGAGTTATCTCTGAAGTTCATATGGAAAAACAAATATGCAAGAATAGCTAGAAGAGAAGAGCAAGAATGTGCCCTGAATAGGACACACAATGGGAGTGCACCAGATGGTGGAGTGAACCATGGAACCCGTATGAGTAAAGCATGGTCACAGCACGTGAATACTCACAAATACCATGAACAATAATATAAAGTCTAAGATTAGCCCAAATACACACAGAAATTTAGAACACAATAAAGATTGCAGATAAAACTGGGGAAAATAATATTTTCAATAATGATATTGAGATAGATTGTCATTTGGGAAAGAGATAAAATTGTATCTATATGTCATCCTACACACCACGATATATATTAAATGGATCAGAGATCCAAGTAAAAAATAAAACCTTACAAGAACTAGAAAAGTGTATATATATATATATATATATATATATATGTGTGTGTGTGTGTGTGTGTGTGTATGCATATAAACATTTTTTTAATTTTAAGGAAATTTTATATATATAATTTTAATTAAATATATTTTTTAAAAGAACATGGGAAGATAAAGCCGAGACTTGAAAATAGTTACCTCCATACAATGGGTGGGGACAGGACAGAGTGGACATGTATGAGAGGGAGACTTCTCTGAGTTCACCTGTTTACATATTTTTTTATCTTTGAACTATATGTATGTTTTACAAACTCAAAAAAGTAGAATTAAATTGAAAGAATTAAGAACAGAAACATTAAAATAGCATATACATGGAAACAAACCCTATATCAAATTGATAGCATAACCACACAGAGAAAATAATTAGTTCAGTTTGAATATAATACTCAGTACAGAGAGAAGGCTAAATTCTAAGAAGAAAAAGAACTGCAAAGAAATCTTCAAGTTACTAAGCAAGTTTGTAGTTATAGAGTGTTGTGATTGTGGAATTATTTTGTTTACTATTAGAGGATAGAGCCAAAGAGCAAAAATATTTATATGGAATAGGGTTTTCACTTTGGAGGTGAAAAAACAGAAATAGAGTGTGAGAAAAACTTAAGTAGAGCCTTGTGAGTTTGTGGTTTAAACATACATATCCTGACTCTGTACATGAGAGCCATGTCTCAGGAGCCATCAACACACATTGTGCCCACATGTTGGCTTCTAAAAGCTATTCCATATCAAAGACAGACAGAGAGAGAGAGGGAGAGGAAATAAGGAAGGAGGGAGGAAGGGAAAAAGGGAAAAAGAAAGAAAGAGAGAGAGAGAGAGAGAGAAAAGAAGGAAGGGAGGGAGGGAGGGAGAGAGAGAGAGAGGAAGGAAGGAAGGAAGGATGGATGGACGGATGGAAGGAAAGAAGGAAGGAAGAAGGGAGAAGGAGAGAAAGAAAGAAAGATAGGTAGGTAGGTACATGGGTGACCAGGTCTGAGCAGTCAGTACAAGGTGAGCCTGGGATACTGTGTTGTGTCAGAAGTCCAGGAAATGAAGAAGAAGAAAAAAAAAATCTAGGAAATGCTCAAAAACTACCAAGAAGAGATGGTACTGGACAAAATGGGGACAATTTGAGCATCACAAAGGTCTGTGATGGCAATGAACTGTAATATGTTGAAATCCACAATCATGATACTCCACAAGTAAGAGAAAGAGAAAAGGGGAAAGGAAAAAGTCTTTTTATCCAGAGGAATGCCAGCTATTAGATGCAGAAGGGATGCTACCCTTAGAAACTCAGTATTTTGTAACCCCCAATAAAATAGCTGATTCAAAGATGGATATAAATAGATATAAAATCGCTGGGTGAAGAATCAGTGGGGGGTCAGGATGTTCACATGGTCTCAAAGTATCACCCTTCAGATTTCAACTGATTACAAAGAGGAAAATTTGTCTCCCCAACACAGACATCTAGAGGTCACTTCTTTATTCCAGTGACTAAAGGCAGGGATGCCCGAGTGGCTCAGTCAGTTAAGCGTCTGCCTTTGGCTCAGGTCATGATCCCAGAGGCCTGGAATCTGAGTCCTGCACCAGGCTCCTTGCTCAGCAAGGTACCTGCTTCCCCTTCTACCTGCTGCTTTCCAGCTTGTGCTCTCCCTCTCTCTCTCTCTCTCTGAAAAATAAATAGGTAAAAGTAAAAAAACAAAAACAAAAACAAAAAATGATCAAAGGCAGCATCACCCACAGTGAGACCCTCACGTCATGGGCTTCCTGACATAGTATAATATCAGACATGCAAAGTCACTTCCGTGGTGTTCTTTTTTTTTTTTTTTAAGATTTTATTTATTTATTTGTTAGAGAGAGATCGAGCACAGGCAGACAGAGAGGCAGGCAGAGGCAGAGGGAGAAACAGGCTCCCTGCCAAGCAAGGAGCCCGATGTGGGACTCGATCCCAGGACGCTGGGATCATGACCTGAGCCAAAGGCAGCTGCTTAACCAACTGAGCCACCCAGATGTCCCTTCCGTGGTGTTCTTGACAAAAGTCTCAATCTGCGTCTACTCACGAGGAAACAGACCAGTCCAAAAGACGGGACATCATACAAAAGTACTTCGAAATCAACAATGTCGCAGAGAAAGAAAGCAGAATCATCCAACACACAAAAAAGATGAAACGGAGACAAAATCAAATACCGTGCATCTGGGGTTGGAAGACTAGAGCTATAAAGATTCTTTGGAAACAATCAGAGAGATCTGAATGTGGGCCATGTAAGAACTGATAGTACTGAAATATTGGTCATTTTTTGTGTGTGGTCATCATATGGTGACTATGCAGGAGACACCTGGTTCCGTATTTAGGGGTGAAATATCTCTACTAACTTAGGGGTGATATTTCTACTAATTTTAAGTGGGTCGGGAAATAAATGTAAGTGTACAGAATAAAGTAAATGGGGGGACTATTAACTTGGGAATCTAAGTATATGTATATGTCTTGTTGCACTGTTCTTTCAACTCTTCAGTGGATTTGAAGAGTTTTCAAAAAGAAGGAAGGTGAGAGCACGTGGGTGATGCATGAGACACAGGCAAGTGGGCCTAGGAATTGTGACCTGTGAGGAACCCCGCATAGTCAGACCTCATCCCCTGCAAGACCCGAAAGCAACAGGGGAAACAGACACTTCGGTCAAATCAATAACATTGAGGACACCAAAGTTTTTGATTTTTTTTTTTAATCTCATGGACTAAGTTGGCAAGTTCATGGTTTGACTGATGTTTAGGGAAAATTTGGGCAAATACAAGAAAGTTAACTATCCTGTTTCTAAAATCTCATTTTCTCAGCTTTAATCAGGCAAAGGTCCCACAGCTTCATTTTAAATCTCCCTGAAGTACCACTAAATTAAGACTTTCTGGAAGGGAAAGAAGAAGAAAAAGGAAAAGGAGGAGGAGGGGGAGGGAGAGGAAGAGGGGGAGGGAGAGGAGGAAGGGGAGGGGAAGAAAAAGAAGGAGGAGGAGGAGGAGGAGAAAGAAGGAGAAGGAGAAGAAGGAGAAGAGGAAGAAGGAGGAGAAGAAGAAGAAGGAGGAGGAGGAGGTGGAGGAGGGGGAGGGGGATTCCTGGTGTCCCAGGAGAGGCAGGAGGAATGCATGGCTCCTGGCTAGCAATCCCCTCCTGTCCTGCGTGGGGGCCGCCTCCAGAGAGCCACCGCCTTTCTCCCTTTCAGAACCAGCGATTGTGCTTCCCACTCACCTTTCGGAGAAATTGAGGGTTGACCTGCAAAACAGGAGAATC
>RCUC01156369.1:0-36963 GCA_003697995.1 Taxidea taxus jeffersonii
GGGGGGACGGGGACAGGGAGGTGTTGGGTGGGGGTGGTGCTCCAGCTGCTTCTCATCACGGCGCTGGGTGTGCATGGGTGATCTCAGGAAACCTCCAGTCCCAGAATGGGCTGACCCTGGAGCCTGCCCTGGAATTGACCGTGTGACTCCCTCCTCTCAGGCTTGGCTGGCAGAAGCCGAGAGCCGGGTCCTGAGCAATCGTGGGGACAGCCTGGGCCGCCACACCCGGCCTCCAGACCCCCCAGCCAGTGTGCCCCCAGACAGCAGCAGCAGCAACAACAGTGGGTCACAGGATCCCAAGGAGAGGTGAGCGTGGAGGCCAGACTGGGTCCATCTCCACCACCTGGGAGACCTGTCCTGACCGGCTTCACTTTCCCCACCCAGCTCTGAGGAGCCCCTGTCTGAGGAGGGCCAGGACGCCCCCATCTACACGGAGTTTGACGAGGATTTTGAGGAGGAGTCGGCATCCCCCATAGGACACTGTGTGGCCATCTACCACTTTGAAGGTGAGGCCCGCGTGTGGGTCCCATCATCTGCTTGGGGGCTGGGCAGTCTTTTTTGGCTGGGCTTTGTTTGCCTTCACCAGAAGCAGATCTGAGCCCACTGCCCCTTCCACGACAGGGTCCAGCGAGGGCACCATCTCCATGGCCGAGGGTGAAGACCTCAGTCTCATGGAGGAGGACAAAGGCGACGGCTGGACCCGGGTCAGGCGGAAACAGGGAGGTGAGGGCTATGTGCCCACCTCCTACCTCCGTGTCACGCTCAACTGAACCCTGCCACAGGCAGGAAGAAGGGGGCTGTTGGCTGCTGCTTCTGGGCCACGGGGGGCCCCAGGACCCACGCACTTTATTTCTGCCCCCTGTGGCTTCAGCTGAGACCTGTGTAACCTGCTGCCCCCGCCCTCCCATCCCACTCCTCGTCCCAGAGGGACCCGCTGTGCCTTCCATCATTGATGTACATACTCGTGTTTCAGATCTTTTCTTCCTGCCGCTGGGCTAGGGCCATTTTGTTTTATATAAAAAATTCTATAAAGATTTCAAAGTCTGTGCCTTATTGGTAAATTTACAAGCTGGGTTGGCATATGCAAATGCCAGCCTCCTTCCTGGCCACAGAGGGAATGAAGAAGGGGAGGTAAACTTGGGTACAACTGGACAAAACTTCCCCAGAGCTGGGTGCTTGTCTGTGACTTCAGTATAGGGAGAAATGCACCAAACATCCGTTCTGTGTTTACCGCAGTTTTACTGAGAAAAGACAGTGTTGAGCACCTACTGTGTACCAGGCATTCTCCACCCATGATATTTGAACACTGAGCTTTAATCCCTTGTGACAACCCTTGGAAAGTACACAGCCTCAATGACAACCCTTGGAAAGTACACAGCCTCACTTATGTTGAAGGCAGGCACAGAGAGGTTGAGCCATTTGCTAGAAGTCACACAGCTCTTAAGCATTTGCATCTGGCTTCTGAGTAGGAGATCTGCAAGTTCTCTTACCATTAAGAGCTTATGTTCCCCATTTATAAGATATGTGCTTGGGGGTGGGAGGTGGGCTAGGGCCTCCAGACACCTGGGTTTTCTAGTGGGGAGAAGGCTGTCTCTCACCCTAGGATCCATGTACCTTTTTGGGGAGTGGTGTGGGTTTTTGTAACCCCCCCCCCCTTGTGTGAGGCAGAATCTGGGTTCCCACTGCGATCCGCTATGTGAACAGCTTGGGGCAACTTCCTTGATGTCTGCAGGGGGTTTCCAAAGCCTGGGTGTCCCAGTACGAAGAAGGGGGTCTGTGCTTTCAAACATCTGGCTCCAGGCGCTGTGAAAGGACACTGAGGACGCGCTGGAACTTCTCGAGACGTTCGGCTTGTGGCGCCCGGACTCCTCGGCTTCCCCAGAGGAGCCTCTGCACGAAGCCTGTGGTCAGGGCCTCCCTCAGCTGCGGGTTCGGCCGGAATCCTGGAGGCGGGGCCAGGCGGGCTGGGGGCGGGGGCCAGGCTCGGGCCTCGCCCCACCCTACACCTGCCTTCTTGCCTTAGAACTTTGTCCCAGCTGGAACTGGAGGGACTCTGCCCCGAAGCTCAGCACAACGGGGCGGGGTTGACGGGGAGGGGGCGCTCGGGGTCTCCGCAGGACTGGGGGTGGGGTGGCCAAGGGGCTCCGTGGAAGCGGGCTCTGCCAGGGTGCATGGGACAGTCCGTTCCTGTGTGCGATGCCGGGGTGGGGGGCGGATGGTAGGAGTGGGGGGCAATCCCTTAGGGGCTGTGCTTGGGGATGGAGCCTCATGGGAGGCAAGATCTGGAGTCTGGGCTGCCCAGTGCGACACATTTTGCGGGGAGACAGAGCCACGTTGGAGAGAGAGGAGCGCTTAGGTCGCCAGCGAAAGCGGAATAAGCCAGGTTGGGGATTCGGGAGGCTGGGCTGCCCCAGGACGGGAGGAAGGGTTTGGCTCTGAACGCAGTGGGGCGGGGGGAGGGGCGCTGTTCTACCAGGTTGAAGGACTGACTCATTCTGGAGAGAGCTAGGCTTTGTTGGAGGGACCGAGGTCCTCTGGGGGCAGGGTCGTTTCAGGTGGGAGTGGGAACGGGGGTGGGGGCGGGCAGTGGGACTCTGTGGACGTGGCTCTGGGGCGGGGGGCCAACCCTTTTGGGGTGAAGAGCACTATTCCTGTCAACACTGTTGGCTGCGACTCGGACTCGGGGTGAGAGCAACCCGGGGCCGGGCCGTCCCGGCTCGGGTGGGGCTCTGGGAGGCGTGGCGGGAGGCTCTGGGCCCGGCCTGGTGGGGTTTCGGGTACTCGGTTAGAGCCTGCGGGGTGCTCGGGAAGTCGGGGCCGCCTGGCAGCCGGGAGCAGAGGGGAGCACTCACCTCGCAGGCGCCGGGCTGCTGCCTCCCGGAACTTGGGCGCGTCCCGGGCCACCTGACGCGCCCGGTGCAGGGTGCGCAGCAGCCGCTCGCAGCTCTCGTCTAGCGGCCCCGGGAGTTCCTCGCCCTCCAGCAGGCGCACGGCCGGTGCCACGTGCGGCAGCGCCACCTCGCCCGGCTCGCCGGGTCCTGTGCGGGGAAGGGCTCTGAGCTAGGCTTGGGGCCGAAGACGGGGCCAGGGTGAAGAGGGTGGGAGACTGGGTCGAGGCGGACCGCAGCAGCAGAAGCCCAGAAACACTGGTTCCAGCCCAGCACGGAGCAGGCCCGGGTCGGGGCTAGGACGGGGGGGCGGGGCTTAGGGTTTGGGCGCGAGGACGGAGCCGGACGCGAAGGGCGGGGCCTAGAGCGAAGAGGGTGGAGCCTATAGTGAACTGACTTCACGTGCGGGGCCGAGAGCTGGTTTAGGATTCGGCTTAGAGCTGGTGTGCGGCCAAGGGCTGCCACTCACCCGCGCCCTCATCCAGTGCCCGCATCAGCGGCTTCAGCTCCTGCTCAAAGGCCAGCGCCGCCTCCGTGTGGCTCCTTCTGAGATGGCGCCACGTGCGTTCCAGCCGGGACACCTGGGGGAGGAGCCCAGAACGTGCTGTCTCTTCCCTCTTCCCCATCACCTGCCCTCGGGCTTCCTCCTCATTTCCGCTCCCCACGCACCTGGGGCATGAGCAGGGCGCCCATGACCGCGGCCAGTCCAGGCAGGTCCCCGGCCGCCCCTGGCCGCAGCGCCAGGGCCAGCTCCACCAGGCCCCTCAGGGTGGCCGCGCGCTCCTCCAGCGGCCCCGCGCAGCCCAGCACGGCCAGCGCCCCGGCCAGCGCCAGCGCCTCGTGTCTGTGGAGGTGGAGAGCGAGGGTCTGGGGGCAGTGGAAGTTTTGTGACTCGGAGGTGAGGGGCGTGGGGGTTGCGGGGAAGCTTTGCCTGTCTCCCCTCCTCCCTGGGGGTCCGTGAATGGGGATTCCAGGCGGCTGGCTCACCTTTCCAGAAGTTCCAACCTCAAGCGATGCCCATGGGGAAGTGTGAGCAGCTCCAGGCCAGAGGTGACCCCCATGGCACACCGCTGAGCCTTGGTCACTCCTAGGAGGCCTGTAGCCTGGGCGGGGTGGGGGGGGGTTGGTTAGCGGGGAGGTCAGCTGACGAGGATGAGGATATGGGTATGAGATGTTGTTGGGCCATGGCCTGGCCTCAGCCTCCGTCTGGGGAGGAGTGGCCCGGTAGTCGACCCACCTGGCAATCCACCAATAATAGATGCAGGGCGGTGCTCCCAGGATGGTGCTCCAGGAATAGGTCTCGGAGAGTACTCAGTACTCCGGGTTCCAGGGGCCGGTTCTGGGGGCCCAGCAGGCTGAAGGGGTTGTTAGGGGGCCAGAAAGAGACCTCGGCCTCGGGTCTTGCAAAACTTCTGTTCTCTTCCTCCTCTTCCTCACTGGCTTCCCACCAGGGGGCCTCTGTCTCTGGGCTGCTGTGGCCCGGGGGCGTTCCTTGGGCCCTGGGCACTCGGGGCACCAGCTCACAGTATGTTGGGGGGCGTCCGGATGCCTCACGCAGCACCAGTGAGGGTGCTCGGGGTGGTTTGTTTGGTGCCTTGGCATGAAGCTGCCCATCGGAGGCCCTGAGGCTGTCAACAATGGACCCCACAGGAGAGGGGGTCTTCAGCAACACGGGGTCACTACCCATCCGAGGGAGGGCACACATGGTAACAGCCGAGGCTCCTAGGGGTCAAACAAGATGGAGTAAAGAGGGTACACAGAAAAGAGAGCTGGATGGGGTGGGCGGCTTGATGGGTTACCATCCGACAGGCTCACCAAGTCAATAACTGTGTCTCTTGGCGTGGCTTTGAACTTAAAACTTCATCTATATAAATGCTGCACACTTATCAGTGGTCTGAAAATGAACTTTCTTTAGCACTTAGGTATGAATTCTGAATACTACAGTTTAAATGTGAATTCTTTGTTTTTTGCCCCTCTGTCGTACAAAACTAAAATAGAAAAAAATTATTTGAAATTCACAAAACTCCGAAAGCATGGAAGAAACTGCACTTATCAAACTTTCAAATGAAGTCTGTGGCATGGTGGCTTCTGAGGTTTTCAGAACTTAAAGCTGCATCCAGACTTTTGGGAGATGCTGTATTTACCAGCCATATAAATAGGCCCTCTTATAGGGACCTAAAACCTTCCCATGGTTCTAGCTCATTCTGAGTGAAGGCCAAAGTCCTCAGAGTAGGAAAAAAAAAAAAAAAAAGCCCCCAGATCTGAGTCTCAGATAGTTCAGCTTCACTCACATCTTTTTGGTTGAATGAATAGTTCAAGTTCTTGTTTTGGCCCCAGGACCTTTGCACTGGCTGTTCCTTCTGCCGGGGTCACTCTTACCTCCCCAGATAGTCACATCATTTCCTCCTTCACATCTTTCAAATCTTTCTCCATGTGGCCCATCCTGACTACTACTTAAAATTGTAATACTCCCATCCCCCTATTCCTAATCTCCCTGACTCTGTTTCACTTTTAACTTTACCCCAAAGCAGACTCATTTTTGTTGTCAATGTCCATCTTCCTCCAGTAGGATGTTGGAACCACCAGGCAGAGGTCTTTGTTTTTCTATTGAGGGATACATCTCAGCACTTGGTACAGCCGCAGGCAGTGAGGGTTCATGATGAATGGAGAGTGGGGAGGCAGGGCAGATGGGGCAGACAGGGCATAAGGAAAATCCCCTTTTAGGTAGGATGGCCAGGGTCAGCTACTTTGAGGAACTCAAGTTAAATGAGAAGGAGTCAGTTAGGAAAATATTAGGGGAATGGGTTTTCCCATAGCAGAATGGCAAGTGCAAAGACCCTGAGGCAGGAACAAGACTGGTTAGAGTGGGGTGCCTGGGTGGCTTAGTCATTAAGCATCTGCCTTTGCGCCCAGGTCATGATCCCAGGGGATTGAGCCCCGAGTTAGGCTCCCTGCTCAGTGGGAAGCCTGCTTCTCCCTCTCCTACTCTTCCCCATCTTGTGTTCTCTCTCTCAAATAAATAAATAAAATATTTATATTTTTTAAAAAGTCACCCATTTTTAAGCCCCTACAAAAGTGCCTGTGGATTTCCTAATCACCATGACAATTTTGAAAGTCTTTTTTTAAAAAAAGATTTTATTTATTTATTTGACACAGAGAGATCACAAGTAGGCAGAGAGAGAGAGGGAAGCAGGCTCCCTGCTGAGCAGAGAGTCTGATGTGGGGCTCGATCCCAGGACCCCGAGATCATGACCTGAGCCGAAGGCAGAGGCTTTAACCCACTGAGCCACCCAGGCGCCCCAAGTCTTTTTTAAAAAATGATCTTATTTATTTATTTGACAGAGACACAGCAAGAGAGGGAACACAAGCAGGAGGAGTGGGAAGCGGAGAAGCAGGCTTCCTGCAGAGCAGGTAGCCCAAGCAGGGCTTGATCCTGGGACCCTGGGATCGTGACCCGAGCTGAAGGCAGATGCTCAATGACTGAGAACCCAGGTGCCCCACAATTTTGAAAGTCTTATTGTTCCCAGTTTCTAAGAGGTTAAGTCATTTGTGCCCTATCAGTCAGGCAGTGAGTGGCAAAGCAATCTTGAGGCCCTGTGCTGTCCTGGTAGACCCTTACCTGGCTCAGAGTGGTCTTCTCTTGATTGCCCCATGTGCTCCAAACCTGCGGGCTGACTGTCACTCCGCTTCCTAGCCCTGGGGGACAGAGAAGAGGGAGATGTGTAGTCCCACCCTGAGCAGGGCAGCCCCCACCAATGCCCAGAAAACCCTTTATCTAGTCACTCAGCACCAGCGGACCCCAACCAGGGTACTCTACCCCGAGGGGACACCAGACAGTGTCAGGAGACATCTTTTGGTTGTGACAACTGGGGGTGGGGTGGATAGGATTCTATAGGCATCTAGTAGAGACCAGGGCTGCTGCTCAATGTCCTACAATGCACAGCACAGCCCCTTCCCCTCCAATCAATCCAGGCCCAAATGTCAGTATCGGTTAATGCACAGGTGGGTACCAGGTGTCATTCATTGGCGAGGTAGAGAGCCTATGATTACCTGGACAGCTCTAACCGAGCTGGGCTCTCTAGGAGGGTGTCCTCACTAAAACTGCGTCGAATGGGTCCTTGCCGTATCACAGGTCTGGAGGCCACAGCCCCCGTGGCCCGGGACAGTGGACGCTGCCCGGTCACATAGCTGCGAACCAGGGAGGGCAGGCTTGGGAACCGTTCATCCTCCAGCTGGAAGAGGGCTGTGGGCCGGCCTGGCCGGGGACGCAGGGCCACACGGAGCACCTCGAAGTGAAGGGCTGAGCCCTGCCAGCAGCAGGAGATGACTGGGCGGCCCCCCCGGGACCTGGAGGCTCGAACCAAGAAGTCCCCATCTTGCTGCAGGAGGGCCTCAGCCTTCTGGGGGTGGAGGACAGGAGGCAGGGGGCTTAGCCATCAGCCCAGATATGCAATTCATTGTGATTCCTCACCCCCATCCCCACACCCAAGAAAAGCCACCCCAGAGACCAGGTGGTTTCACAGCAAACCATTTCCCATCTTCTCATGGGCACACCTCTGGAATACATTTCCCAGGCTCCCTTGCAGTTAGTCATCATCTGACACGATCTGGCCAATAGGATGAGGCAGAACCACTGTTGGGAATGTCCAGACCTGGCTCACACAGCCCTCCTGCACAATCCTACAGGTTCTGTCCCCTGCCTGTCAGGGGATGTCCCCCCAAGCCCTTGTGGAAGGCAGAGCCACAGGCTAGAAAGAGCTTGGGTCCTGACTGACTTCTGGAGCTCCACATTCCCCACACCTCAACCAGCTTGTACTATAACATGGACAAGCCCCAGAATATTGGCTGTGTTTAGCCAGGGACATCTTGGGGATGTTTGTTGCCGCTGCTAGCTAATACTGACTAATGCAACATCCAACCTGAGTGAATGCACAAGGCGTGGTGCACAAATGTAGCTTCAAAAAATGCCATTTGCCGGATACTTCCAAACTGATTGCAGCCTGGAAATCCTCTTATAAAAATGTTCAGGTGGGCTTATGTCAGCTGTAGTGGCCAATGTGGAAATGGGCTGGGGTCCCAGCACCAGAGGGAGGCAAAGAGGAGTCGGTGATGGGAACTGAGGACTGAACAATCCGTATGGTACACACATGTAGCCTTTCCTACATGGCAGGCCCTGTTGTGGGTGTAAAACATATGAACTTATTTAATCCTTCACCAAGGTTAAGCAGTAGATACCATCACGCCCATTTTACAGATGGGGAGACTGAGGCCCAGATAGGTCAAATACCTTGCCCAAGGGCATACAAAATGTAAGTTGTAGGGCTGGGATTTTAACCACTAAGCAATAACGGACTCTCAATCCGATTGGATGGCCAGGGTCCCAGGACTCCTGAGAGTGACAAATGAGTAAGATTTGGGTTGAGCACGAGATGTCAGGAGTGCGAGACACTGAGCACTGACTGTGCACCAGGGCCTGTTCTAGACCCTGGAGACACAGTGATGAATGAGGCCAAGGCTCTGCCCTGCGCTGTCCGAGGTGGGGGGCGGGTAAGACACGCGACAATGAAGCACAGTGAATGAACATGAATGAAGATAGATGATGTCTAAGAGTAGTCACCGAAGGTGATAAGAGGGAGATGGGACCCTGATGGCCACCGGTGCCTGGGACCCAGATGGAGAGATAAGCAAAGCCAGGAGTCTAGTCAGGGAACATGCCACGATACCAAGCAAGCTTCAAGACGGTCCCCAGACCCTCAGCCACCCCTTCCAATAGATCTTGACTGTAAGTCCCTCCTCCAGGACCCCGGAAGTCCCCAGTAGTTCAAGGGCGGGAGAGGTTCCCTATCAGAGGTGCTGAGGCCCTGAAGGAAGCAGAGATACCTGACGGGACAGGGGGCCGTGGTACCAGGGCTGGCTGGCAAGGTCCTCTCCATCCTGTAGCACCTGCATGGAGCTCTTGGGGGCAGAGGGTGCAGGGGCTGAACTCTGTACTTTCAACAGTCCTCAGTCTTCCACATCTGTAAAATGGGAAGAATTATTCCTGCTTCCTAAGCTTCCTGGGTGGCTGCGTCAGCCTTTCCATATTCCCCTTAGTTTTGGAGACAGTAGCCCACATCCTATCAACCATAAAATGCAACTCTCTCTCTCTCTCCCCATATTCTAACATATAAACATATCCTAAATATATAACATATAAACATATTCTAAGTTAAACAAGGTACTCATAGACAAAAATATATATATACATTAGTTTTGTTTAGATATAGATATATGCTAGATTCATATATATACATCATATAAATTGGGCTATGATTAACTTCAATTTAGAATTGGCTGTGATCTCATGGAAACACTCGTGCATTCACTAGGATTCTTACAAAGGGAGAAGACCTAGGCACTCCCTTCAAATGTAATGCAATTTTCATGCCAATGATATGATGCTACATTTCAGAGAAAACTCATTACCTAATTCACTCAAGCTAATATTTATGGGGCACCCACCATGTGTCAGATGCTGCTGGGCACCAGAGGCCCAGCACTGAACAAAACAGGGGTATCCCTGCCCTTGGAGAGCAGCTGTTCCAGTGGGGGAGACAGTAATTAAGAAAATAAATAAGGAGATGAAGGAGTAGACAGATCAGAAAGATGTAAGTGGAAAAATAAAACCAGGGATGGACTATGAAGTTTCGAGTGGTGGAGATAAGATTTTCCATAGGGTGGCCGGGGAAGGTCTCAGTCAGTGACAACTTGGAGGATTTTGAGGGAGTGAGCCAGCTGGGCGAAAGAACATTCCAGGCCAGAGTGAATTTATTTGAGTAATCTCTACCTTCTAATCAGTCTGTGTGCACACTCAAGAATTACTGAGTTGTAAGAAAATCTAACCCATACATGGCTTTCCAATGTAACACCATTAAAAAAAAAGGTTATTTATTATTATATTTTAAAGTAAGCCCTGTGCCCAGCATGGGGCTCAAACTCACAGCCCCGAGATCAAGAATCACGTGCTTCACCAACTGAGCCAGCCAGGTGCCTCTCCAATGCAATATAATTTTAAGGACATTAAAAAGTCATATCTTGTAGAAATGCCACCAAACAGCAATTTGGCATTTGCAGATTCTTAAAATTTGGAACCATATGGTTTGTTATTATTATGGTCAAAGTCAGGTCTCTGGCATTTTGGGACTCCCTTGATACTGGGCAGGCCTCAGGCCCTGTGTGTCTCCAAGTGTCTGGTAGAGAAAACCTGCCCTGGACGGGAGGGAAGCGGCGGGTCCGCTTCTCACTTCCTCCACCCCTAAGCTGTTCTGGGCCTGGCTGGGTGTGCAGGGAAATAGCACCAGGATTCTCTCATCCTGAGTCAGCAGGGCCTTGAGGGCCAGAAACGGGCAAGAAGTTCCCAGGCCCGCCCCAGGTGCTGCATGCCTGAACACCAGGTGTGTCTCCTGGACGCCTGTGTACTTCCTGTGACAGCTTCCTCTGTCTTGTGCCCTCTTTAGTGGGCACGCAGGTGGGTCACTCACAAGGCTCTGGTTGGTTTGGAGGGGGGGATTTGGATGAGGGAGAGCTTAGAGTGGACGCAGGTTAGACACAAGCCAAATAAACCCTCCTCCTGCCCTTCATCCTTTGGATTAATTTCTGGATATTTGGGCAGGGGAGAGAGGAAGGGAGCAGAATCAGGAAGAGAGTGGGGTAGGGGCAGACACGGAGAAAAGAAGGGGGTTATTCATGCTCTACAGACCACACCTACGTACACACATGTGGAGGGGGTCAACCACCTACACATGGACACATGGACACAGTTAGACACGGGTACTCAAACTTGACATTGAGCAAACACTGATTGGTTGAGCACTTACTATGTTCCAGGACCTGTTCTAGGCCCTGGAGACACAGTGATGAATGAGATCAAGGCTCTGCCCTGTGCTGTCCGGGGGGCAAGACAAGCAATAAATAGCACACAATGAATGAAGAAGATAACCTACGAGTAATCACTGAAGATGATAAAACGGGAACCTGTGATAAAGAAGACCGGAGGAGGAAGCTACCGTAAATAACATATAGCCAGGAAGGTCTCTCCCACCAGGTGACATTGGAGCTGAGCCCTCAGTAAAGGGAAGGAGACAGTCACGCAAAGTTTCAGAGAAAGAGCAGCTCCAGACAGGGGATGGGGGGTGGGGTGGGGGATGGGAGGGTGGACAGCAAATGCAAAGGCCTGGGGGTGAGACAGAGCTAACTCTTTACACTTCACAACATCAAGGAAGCGGTTGTAGCTGGAGTGCACTGAGCAAGGAGCTAAGTGGACAGCGGCGAAGTCAGCAGGGAAGAAACCATTCTGGTGCACCCCGAATTCTCATTTTAGCGGGATGCCATGGGGGTTACGGAAGGGTTTTAAATGAGGGAGGGGCACGGTCCGGTTTGTGGTTTAAAAAGATTGTTCAGGCAAAGTGGAAACAGGGAGACTTTTCGTGTTGCACAGGAAACACGCTTAGAGATGCACTCCCAGGTACGCCCAGGTACACGGACACGCGTGACGCACAGCCACCCAATCAGGTCCGCTGATGCTCGTGGACCTACACCCAGATTCTCCCTGCGAGCCAGTGGCCCCACCTGGAAAAGAGAGGACTCCCCTCCCACAATAACCCCCGATCCTGGATGTGCCTGGGGCCCCTCACTCACCTGGGCCGGGACCCGCGGAGCTGGTGACAGGCTGGGGCCGGGCCGGAGGCTCTACGGCTCCGGGACCTCCCTCCCCGCCCCAGCCCGCCCCAGCCCGCCCCACCTTCTCCGGCCGCACCCGCGGGTTCCCAAGCCAGTTCACCTGGCCCGGCCCCGGAGGACTCCGCCTCCGAAGGTGGCCTCTCAGGACACCCGCCCTCCAGTCCCCGCTCCACCCTCTTAGAACCGATCTGGGCACTAACCACGCCTCCTTTAAAACCACGCCCACAAGCCACGCCCTCTTGGGAAACTCCGTCTGCCCGTGCGGCCTAGAACGTCGTCCCGCCCCCATCGGGTGGCAACGCCCACACGCTCCTCCCCCTCTGTAGTCCCGCCCCTTAGCGCTCCGCTCCTCCATTCCCCGCAGGCTGGTCCTAAGAGAACCCCGACCCCTTGGGACGTGGGGAGGAGTGTCTCTCTCCTCACCCCCAGGGTTCCTCGCGGGGACAGAGCGGCCCCTTACGGGCTCTCCTGCAGCGCGAGGTTGGCGGCTGCTGTGACGTAGAGGTGCGCTTCCTCCAGACCGTCCCCTTGGGTTTCCGGGAAGGGAACTCCAGTGGGTGTCGGGCTTTGTGGAGACAGATGCGGGAAAACACGACAGGCTTCCCCCTGTAACAGCAGGAGGGAGATGAGCTAGACTCTGGGGGATGATGGCGTGGGAGACATTCAGGTGGTTTCCTTGGTGGGAGGAAGGAGGTGGGAGGGGGGCTTCCATCAGGTTGGGGGAGTGGATCTGGAACCAGAGGGAGGACGGTCTAGCCACGTTTATTGAGGGCTGTGTGCCAGGACCGTTCCGCTTCCTTGACCTGCTTCAGTGCATTTGATTTTTACATCGACCTCTCAGTGAAGTAGGTGCTGTCTCCGTCACCCCCTTTTCCAGATGCAGGAACGGAGGCACGGGGCAGCTAAGCCATTTGCCCAAGTTGACCCGGCTTGTGAGTGGCGCAGCGGGGATTCGTACCTGGAGCCCTGGAGCGCCATCCTGCCGTCCTCGCCTTGCTCTGTGCAGCCCCACGATCTCTGACCCCTACCGTGCTTCCAAACGGTGAAGGTTACTGTCACCCATTTTACAGATGAGGAAATGAGCGTCCGGGATGGTTGGAGATGAAAAGTTTCGGTGCCTGTGGGATCGCAGAGCTGGTGATTTCCAGGCTCGGCTTTCCCCCGAGCGAATGTGGAAGAGACTCGAGGCTCAAGAAATGCTGGAGGCAGTGTCTTTTCCTTGACCTCCTCCCATCTAGTTTTGGTTCGGTTAGAGGGTTGGGCGGTGGGGGCATGTCCACCGAAGGAGACTAGCGCCCCCTAGTGATTAAAGAATTAAAAAGAAAATCCGAGGGGCGTGCCTGGTGAGGCCGATGGGGGAGGGGAGTCTATGCAGCCTAGTGGGGTGGGGGTGGGGAGAGGGACCTTGTAGACAAAATGATTTCAAGTAGTGATGAGGTCTACGAAGGCTGTAACTGTTTGCCAAACGAATGGATTAATGAGCGACCCCGTCGAAGTCTATAAGGAAAGAGACGGTGGTGGCCAGGGCCAAAGCCATAAATAAATGAATTTGGGGATGTCAGAGGTAGAGCCAAAAAAAAGCTCCCAACCATTTATTTATTCATTCAACAAATACTTACGGACCATGTATTTATGCCAGGTGCTGGGAACATATGAGACAGAGATTTCTAAATAGACAATAAAGAAATAATTATAATAAAATGTCAGGTTTGTTGGATGGTGTTCAGGGCTTCACTGTAGGGGAGTAGGAAGGAAAGTCTGGGATTTGAAATGGAGAGATTTGGGAAGATTTCATGAGAAGGCGACACTGAGGAGAGAACTGTTGGAGGTGAGGGAGCTAGCCATGAAGTTGCTTGCCAAGGCCCCAGGGCACCATGTGCAAAGGCCCTGTGGCAAGATTTAAGATTCTGGGGTGGCCTGGTGTCTCGGAGGAACAGTGAGGATGCCTGTGTGGCTGGAGCAGAGTGTGTGAGGGAAAGTGGTGAGTGGAAGAGGTGAGGGCAAGGAGGGGACAGGGGCATGTCATGGAGGGCCTTGTTGGCTGTAGGGCAGTGGCCTGGAAGAAGAGGTCGGACGTCATGCCTTGCCCAGGTGCCCAGGCCTGTGTTGAGCTGGTGGGGGGAGAAGAGATGCCAGGTCCTGCAGAGAAGGGGCTGGGCTGCAGGTGCTCCCGCCCCCCTGCTCCCCCCCAGGGCTCCTCCCCCTCCACCCCCCTCAGAGCGACAGTTACAGGCAAAGAAGAGGAAGTGGTAGCTCGCTACCAAGGCGGGCAGGCAGGCGGCGGAGGCCGCAAGGGTGCGCGGGCTGACCCGGGAAGGCAGTGGCCATGGAGCTGTGGCGCCAGTGTACCCACTGGCTGATCCAGTGCCGGGTGCTGCCGCCCAGCCACCGGGTGACCTGGGACGGGGCCCAGGTGTGCGAGCTGGCACAGGCCCTCCGGGATGGCGTCCTCCTGTGCCAGCTGCTCAACAACTTGCTGCCCCATGCCATCAACCTGCGTGAGGTCAACCTGCGCCCCCAGATGTCCCAGGTGAGCCTGCCGCTGACTGGGGCACTAAGGGTTGGCGGTGGGGGGCCCCACACCCCTGGCCGGCACAGGAGAGTCAATGCACTGAAACTCTGGGCCTGTGATGGAGAAGGGAATATGCGCTGGACTCTGGGGCTGGCACAGGGGGATGGGCAGTGGGAGGGAGGGCGAGGTAAGCAACAAGATCCCAGGGGTGTCTCAGCCAAGGGTAACAGGAATGGGTTGATAGGCTCTGAGTTCCTGCACATCTAGGCTGACAACTGACAAACTTGGGGTTAAAGCTTCCAAGCCCCAGGCTGACTCCACAGATGTTCAAGTCCCAGATGGGACTGTGAGGGGGGGAGCTTGAGGGATACCTGGGAACCCCCAGGTGGCCAAAAGGGTGCCCGAGGTTTATTACCTCCTTTGACATCCCCCCCTTCTGCCCATGGGGGAGGGGCCTCCACCAACTTCTTCCCCCACATGTGTCTCCTCCTCCCAGGCCCTGGGCCCCTTCCTTCCCCTCACATCTTCTTCCCCTTCGCTTCCTGCCTGGGCCTGGGGTGCGTGGGGCGGCTGGGGGGCTGTGGGCCCCTGGGCTCTGGTCTTCCTAGCTCTCTCCATCCCAGAGAGACATTGAGAAAAGCTTTGGTCTTGAGCCCAAGAGTGGGTCCTGGGGTTTTAGAGCCTAGAAAGAGCTAGTCTTTCTCTGTAGGGATTACTGCAAAGGCCCAGGTCGGGGGAGGGTGGATAGTACCAAGCAAGCGGGGGGAGGGGGGCTTCTAGACTCAGGAAATATATTCAAATCCCTATTTGAATGCGGTTGGGGGAGGAGGTAACGTGACTGGATGCCCAGTCTGGGTCCCGGTGGTGTCTGGGCCCTGGGCACCTGCCTTGGAAGTCCGAGAGGATACTCCCGTCTGGCCCTGGGGCTCCACTCGGGAATGAAAGCTTGGTGCCTGGGAGCTGTGGGTTGGCCTGGGGGGGCCTTTTCTCTGGTCCCTGAGATGCCACGTGCGGGTTGTGGAGAGGGGAAGTAGCCGCTCAGGGAGCACGCCCAGGGGGGTCCCTGGGGACATTCCCTGGGGACACAGCCATGGGGTGGGGAAGGTGGGTGGCCCACCCTCCTTTGCCCAGGCAGGGCTTCCTGGAAGGATGAGGGAACCCCAGGGGCCCAGCCACTCTGGCCACAGGCCATCCCGGATTTGCATACATTTGCTTACCTCCTGGCTTCCTGATGGATAGGGAAGTAGCCATGGGACCTGTCAGATCCTGGACCCAGAAGCGGTCAAGGTTTCCAGTGAGGCTTTAATAGCAGCTGATGGGGAAGTGGATAAACTTGAGGATGAACTTCAACCCCTGCCTGCATCTTGCTTACAGCTGGTTGTCTAATGAAGGGTGCGTGGGGCGGGGGTGGGTGCCTGGCCTTAAGATCTGGGAAGGCAGCTGCGGGGGCTACAGGGAGGCAACGTCCGTGTTTGTGCCGGGCAGTGCCAAGGCCCCGTCTGGGCCTGGCCTTCATGGTGCTCCCAGACTGAGGAGACACAGACCCCCAGCCCTGCGTGGTCACGGCTAGGACACAGGGAGACACCTCTGGGCTGGGAAGCCTGAAGCAAAGGCAAGACATTGCCTGGCAATGTCAGGCTTTATGCAAGAGGGGACGCTTGTGCTGGGTTTTCAAGAGTGAGTAGGAACTTTCCCATTGCTCTGGCTTCCTATGCCCAGCCGTGTCAGGCCCCAGGCCACGCAGGGGTGTTTCCCGTCCTCCCATCTGGAGCTCTGTGCCTTCCTCCCTCTGCTCATCTTGTCTCCCCTCAAAGCTCAGCCCTTTTCCCCATTCACAGGGTGGATGAGTGAGGGAAGCTGAAAGGTGGTCCCATTGAGGTGGAGGAAGGTTCCCCGGAACAGAACAGCCTTTCTAGATTTGCAGGACCCTGTCTGTCCTCTGTTTTAAGCTGGGGCCGCGGACCACCCTTGAGATGCGGAAGGGCAGAGGGGCATAGACGAAAGTGTGGGGACCAGAATTGGATGCTTCTCAGTTCCTCTGCTTTTTCTCAGTTGTTTCCAGGGAAGAGGGCGGGAAGAGCACCTATACTCCAGGGCAACTGTGACGTCTGTCAGGCCTCTTCTTGGTGCTGGGACAGTGGGAAGGAGACACACCCAGAGTGCTGTCACTGAGGAGCCCGCCTGCTAGTGGGCGAGACCCACAGTGAGCAAATACGGAAACGTTTAACCTGTGGGGAGGGGGTAGGTGCTCTAGAGAAATTAAAGCAGGAAAGGGAGCTCCGGAGTGTGGGGGTCGCACTCTTAAATAGGTGGTCACTGATAAGGTGACATTTAAGCAGAGCCCTGGGGAAAACGAGGGGATGAGCCTTGTGAATCCGGGGACACAGCACTCCTGGGCAGGGGTCCAGCCAGTGCAAAGGCCTTGAGGTGAGAGCTTGTGGGTGGCCCTCGAGTCTGCTGGGAATGGCTCATGGCTGAAGTCAGACCAGAGCGAGTCTCCAAGCTGGGTGAGATCTCCAAGCTGAGATCTGGGGCCAAGGGAGGATCCTATTACAGGTGGCACCTTGACCTCCATACATCCTAGCTCACTTCCTCTCTCTGGGAGTCCACATTCTGGGTTGCAGAGATGAAACTTTAAGGCCAAGGGAGTGGAGAAGAAGGGACGATTGTGACAGTCATTGTGGGAAAGACCCACCAGGGCGTGGGAGCTGATTAGACCTGGTGGAGCAGGCACTGGGGCCTGGGTGATGTCAAAGTTCCCAGCCTGAGAATGCCCAGGCCACTGGCAGAGGCAGAGGAGAGGGCTGGAGAGTTAGAAAGGGGGTCAGCTGAAGGGCAGTGACTCTGAGGGTCCAGACCTGGGTTCAAATCCTGATGCCCCCACTTCCTGGCTTACCCTCTCCGAGCCTTAGTTTCCCCATCTGTGAAACATGGCTAAAAATGGACCTTTATTTCGAGGACTGTTGTGTTATTTCAATACTGCTTAGCATGGTATCTGATAACCTGATAAACCCTCACCAAAAAGTTCTTTGGAAGGACTTGGGGTAGCAAAAGGTAACAAAGCAAGAGGGAGTTTGGGTTGGGGGAGTATATCTCAGCTGGGCTGGTTTAGACCCCCCAGGGAGCATTTGGCAATATCTGGACCCTTGTTGGTTTCATCACATCTGGGAGATGGTACTGAAATCTAGTGATGGATGTCGGGGATCCTACTCAGTGTCCCACAGTGCCACCCACAGCAGAACATTCTCTGCCCCAAACATCAGTAGTGCTGAGCTTGAGAAACCCTGTGATCAGGGATAGAGAGCTGCAAGAATCTTTAAAATATTTATTTGGTTGAATGATACATTCATATGGTTCAAATATTAAAACACACAAGAAGCGGGGCACCTGGGTGGCTCACAGTTAAGTGTCTGCCTTCAGCTCAGGTCATAATCCCGGGGTCCTGGGATTGAGCCCCACGTTGGGCTCCCTGCTCAGCGGGAAGTGTGCTGCTCCCTCTGCCCCTAACCCTGCTCATTCTGTCTCTCAAATAAATAAATAAATCTTAAAAAAACAACAACACAAAAAAGGTGCACAAGGAAAAATTTAACTTCTAGTCCTGTCCTCAGATACCCAGCTTTTTCCTTCTCCCATAAGCAAACTACTTTTTCTTTTCTCTCTCTTCCTTCCTTCTTCAAGACTTCCTTCCTTCCTCCCTTCCTCCCTCCCTCCGTCTCTCTTTCTTTTCTTTCCTTCCTTCCTTCCTTTCTTTTGACTGTGTATCTTTCCAGAGTTTCTTTATCCAAACATAAGCAAATAGGAATTTAGGTTCTTATTTCCTACCCTCCTCCCTTAAATGGAAGATGACACATACCACTGACTGCTTTCTCTTGCTTTCCTCACTTAATAATCATCTTGGGACTCTTTCCAAATCAATATATAGAGATTGTCCTTATTTAAAAAAAAAAACAAACCAAAACAACAACCTGACTGCACAGTTTGCTGGATAGTCTACTTATTTAACAAAGGACTTATAGTGTGTTAACTATGTGCCAGGCATTAGTCCAAACCAGGTGCCAGCAAACAACAATCCAACAGTTGAATCTGGATCGCAGCATTAAAAAAAAAAAGATTTTATTTATTTATTTTAGAGAGAGAAAGAGATAGCGTGTGTGTGAGAGAGAGAGAGAGAGAGAGAGAGAGCATTAGTGGGGGGGTGGAGGGAGAGGGAGAAGCAGGCTCCCCACTGAGCAAACACCCTGGTCCTGACCTAAGCTGAAGGCAGACGCTTAAGAGACTGAGCCACCCAGGTGCCCCTGGACCACAGCATGTTTTTATAAATAAAGTTTTATTGGCACACAACCATGTCCGTTGATTCCTGTATGTATTGTCTACTGTTGCTTTCGAGCTACAACTGTGGAACTGAGGAGTTGCCACAGAGACTGTCTGGCCTGCGGAGCTGAAGATATTAACTTTCCAGACCTTTGTAGAAGAAGTTTGCAGATTCCTGTTGTAACCATTTTCTTTTCTTTAAGGATATATTTATTTATTTTGGAGAGAGAGAAAGAGAGAGCATGATCAGGGGGAGGGGCTGAGAGGGAGGGAGAGTCTCAAGCTGACTCTGCCCTGAGTGCTGAGCCTGATGTGGGGGTCAATCTCACGACCCTGAGATCACAATCTGAGCCGAAACCAAGAGTCATTTGCTTAACTGACTGCACTACCCAGGCACCTTGTAAACATTTTCTATACATTAACTTGTTTAATCTTTGTAACACCCGAGGTGGCAGAAGGTACATTATCTTCATTTTTCACAGAAGGGATTGAGGCATAGAGGTGTCACGTAACTTGCTTCAGGGTTCCTAACTCAAAAGCAGCAGAGTTGGGGATTGGAACCCTGGGCAGCCTGGTGCTGGGATTTTTGCTGCCCACAGTAACCCAAAACTGCCTCTATCCCATTGTTTAATGGGGCAATCATTTATTTTATCATCTTCTGTATCAGTGGACACTTGTATTGTGCCAGACTTTTGTTATGACATATTTACTGCAACCATTAACCTTGTCCATGTATCATTTTTTTGACTCCTCCTCTGTGTGAGCTTGGGTTTGTTACCTAACCTCTGTGTGCCTTGGTATCCTCATCTCTAAAATGGGGATAATAAATCCCTATCTTTAAGCATCATTGGGAGGGATAATGAACCACTATAAAGAACTTAGAAAAGTCCCTGGCTACACAGGAATGTTATTGTTGCTGCCATACACATGAGCAAGTATCCCCACAGGATAAGTTCTCAGAAGGATTTGCTGGCTCGAAGTGGCTGGGCCTTTGTGTTTTTGGCAGATATTGCCAAGTTGTTCTCCATCTGGGCCTGTTCCCATGTGGGCTCTTCCAATTACATTACCGCTAACAAAGCATGAGAGTGCTTATTGGCCATCACCTTGCCATAGTCTGTTCTGTTGTTAAGACTTTGGAGTCTTGCTAACTTGATGGGTGATATGTGGAGCTCATTATGGCTCACTTTACATTTCTCTTATTCCAAATGAGCTTGAACCTCTTTTCCTTTGTTTAAGAGCTATTTCTATTTTCTCTTGGTGAAGGAATATTTGTTTGTATCATTTGCCCCTTTATTCTTTTTTCCCTTTCTGCTACCCTTTCTTTCTTATTGATTTTTAGGAACTCTTTATATATTAGACTGGCTTGAATTTCAAGTCAGGTACTTACTACCTTTGTGATCTTGAAGATCTTGTCTATAAAATGGGGGTGTGGACAGCACCTTTATCTCAGGGTTATGTGAGGGTTAAACGTGGTAGGTTAAGTTAAATTCCTTACTGGTGTGATTGATGTGCTAGATTTAGCCAATGCTAAAATAATGGGAAGTCCTCTTTTTGTTACTTTAACTTCAGTCAGTATTAGTTGGCTGTCTGACATGGTATGTGTCAGGGTGTGTAATGTTAGCTGCTGTAACAAAGTATACACTTCAGTAGCAGTAATGGTTTCCTTTTTGCTCACATCACAAGCTAGTTTGGGTCAACTGGGGGTTAAGGGAGTGGCTTTTCTTTACAAAGTCCATACAGGACCTGGGCTTCTTCCATCCCATAGCCCTACTCTCCTTAAAGCCCCCGGAGTCTTCTCTATCCCAGAAGGTGGGGAAGAAGACTGTGAGGAGGGAAACTACGGGAGGCTTTCATGGGCCAGGCCCAGAAGTGGTGCTGTCATCTCCATTCTTGATCTGTTCACCAGAACTCCATCACATGGTCCCATCCAACTGCAAGAGAGGCTGAGAATGGTTTAGCTGGGAGCCAGGGAGGACAGGAAATGGTTGGGTGGACATAGAAGAGGATGCTGTAGAACTGTAGAATGATGGCTAGCTGGCTTTAGAGACGCAGGTCTAGAGAGGCTGGCTTGGAGGAAGCTGTAGTGGGATAAGGAATGAGGAGGGCTTGAACTAAAGCCATGGTGGAGGGATTCAGCTAGGGACTGGGGAGCCTGGGTGGGAGCAAATCTCAGCCAAGTAGGTTGGGTTGGGTTGGACTGGTTGGAAGACCTCATCTCAACATGACTACTGTGGCTGATGGGGACAGAGGTCTGGAAGGGCCAACATTTGGTATTGTGCCTTCTTTTCTTCCATTTTGTTCTGTTCACTAACCTCCTTTTGGGCCTAGTACTGGGAAATGTCACCCTTCAAGACTTTCCACAGAGGGTGCTGGGAAATCCTGTCCCTTTCCTGCTCCCAGCCCTCCCATGACTCCCCATTGCCTTTGGGGCAAAAGACGAAGTCCTCACCCTGGCCCATGAGAGTCTATGCATTTGGCCTCTGCCCACCTCCTGGCCCTCCCCTCCCCTTTCCCTTTCCTTACTTTACTCCAGACCCATGAGCCTCCTCACTGTTCCCAGAACCCACCTGGTCCGATTCAGCCTCAGGGCCTTTGCACATCTGTTCTTTCTCCATGGATCTGTCTTCCCCCAGATATACACTGTGATTGGTCTCTTATCTCCTTCAGGTTTCTTATCAGAGAGCTTCCTGACTTCCACACATAAGGTTGTACCCCTTACCCCCTGCCCCTCTGTGCTCTCTCTTCTTTTTCTTATTTTTATTTTTCTCCATAGCACTTATAGCCTTCTGACCTACATAGCTTTTACTTTTTGCTTATTATCTGCTTCCCCCAGTGGAATGTCAGGGCAAGGCTTTTGTCTTTTTGGTTCACAGCAGTGTTGCCGGTGCCTAGAACAGCACTTGGCACATAGTAGGTGCTCAATAATATTATCACCTATTCACTTCATTCACTCATCCTTCCTTTAATACCGGGAGAGAAAATCATAACTTATGCCTTGTTTCATATACACAATTTAACCAACACATGGTCACACTCATTTGTTGACATATTGTCTGTGGCTGCTTTCATTACATGAAAGAGTTTACCAGTTGATCCCTGATTTAGTGGGTATTCATTGAGTGCTTGCTTATTATTGGTTAGTGGTGGTTGGTTAGCAGTGGTTAAGTATGGATTGTTTGAGATCAATCCCTGCTTCTACTGGTTCCTAGTTATGTGACTTTGGGCAAGTGTTCAGACCTCCCCTGCCTTTGGTTTTCTCATGTATAAAATGGGGAAAATGATAATGATGGTGGTGGTAATAATAATAATGATGACACCATCCATGTCATCGATATTTCCTTGTATTAAACCATGCACAGGATGATGGAGAATTCCATGATGAACGACACACAGATCCTCATGCAGCTCATGGAAAAGGTGAGGAACTAGGCAGTTAACCTGAGAGTGGAACAGTCTGCGGATGGGTGGGTGGAGCCCAGGGCACTGTGGGAGAAGAGAGGCGGGGAAACCCCAGAAGCAATCAGGGTAGTCCTCTTGGAGGAGGTGACATGCCAATTGAGTGTGGGAGGTTGGGGCATATTTGAGGAGCCAAAAGAAGTTCTGTTTGTCTGCCTTGTTAACATTAATGGCACCGGAAGTGGGCAGAACCCAAGGGTGTGTTGGATGGGCATAGCTGAGCTTCTAAAGGTCTCACCACATAGTAGAGATCAACTGTCCCCTTTGATAGCATGGATGGTGATCGGACACCCCGGTTTTAGGAGGAATTTGGGAGTCAGGTCCCTTGGGGAAGAAATAAGGGATGTTCAGTTGGAGAAGTTTGAAGTTTGAGGAAATCCTGAGCTCAGTCTGCAGAAATTTTAACCAAGAGTTTTAGCCTTTGTGACAGAAAACCCAACTGAAACTGGCTTAGTAAAAAATAGTATTTATTAGCTCACATAACTGAAAAGCTTAGGAGAAAATGTCTTCAGGTCGAGCTGGATCCAGGGGCACTATCTCAGGATCACCTCCACCCTTAACTCAGCTGTCTTTTCAGTGTTTTCCTCCATTCTCAGTCATCCTTTCCTCTCATGGTGGCCGGCAAGGGTGCCCAGCTGCTCCAAATTTAGGTGCCCACATGTTTGTGTACAGTGAAAAATGGCGGCTCAAGCCCAAGTCTGTGCTTCACTGGACATAAATTCTTTGTGTGTGCATGTAGCAGGGGGTGGGGATAGAGGGAGTAGGGGGTGGGTGGTTGGGGAGTCACGTGTCTGTTTCTCAACCAATTGTTGTGGTGGGTAGAATATGCCGTTCTGATTGGCCAGGCCGAGGTCGCATATTTTTCCTGGAGCTGGGGAGGAGTGGACCCCACCCAAAGGAGGTAGACTTGGAGGAGATCAGGTGGCTCCCCAGGAGACGCTGAGGGGCTGCTAGCAGAAGAAATGGGAATAGATGTCAGGAGGCAATCGATGTTTATACTGACACCCAGTATGAAGTCGCTGCACAGCCTCTTACCAGTGCCCTCGGCTGACTATTGGGGCCCTATCTTTCTCGGTCGTGGGGGCTTCTCTGTGCATGGTAGGATGTTTGGCGACATAGCTGACCTCCACCCACTCAATGCCAGTAGCAACCTCTCCCCTGGAGCTGTGACAAGAGAATGTCTGCAGACATTGTCAAATGTCCCATGGGAGGCAGAATCCCCTATCCCACCCCCTCCCTAGAAACCCCACCTCCTCCCTAGAAACTCCGTTTGGGAGGGAGCAAGCTTCCAATCTTCGATCTTTGGGAGGGTCCAAAGAGACATGCATGAACAATTACTGTCTGGGGACAGTGAGGAAGGGATCAAGAGCTTTGTTGAGTTAGAATAATCACTTATTTTATTATGAGCAGCAGGAGCTGTGCTGATGGCCGGGGTTATCGGAAAGAACATAGCAGACACATTCTCTGGTCTCCTGAGTTCATGGCCTTGTGGGGGAGAAGGGCAGTGTACTTGTTTCCTGTGACTGCACTAACAAAGGACCACACACTGATGGCTTAAAATAACAGAAATATGCTGTCTCACAGTTCCTGGGGTTAGAGGTCTGAAATCAAGGTGTGAGCAGTGTCGAGCTCTTTCTGGAGGCTCTTGGGGGGGAATCCATTCCTTGCCTCTTCCAGCTTCTGGGGGCTCCAGGCGTTCCTTGGATTCTGACTGTGTCACTGTGTCTTCACCAGGTTGTGTCCTCCGTGTCTGTCTGTCTGTGGGTCTCTTCTGTGTATCTCATGTAAGGACACTTGATGAATGGAGGGCCCACCCCAGTAATCCAGGATGATCTTGTGATCTCGAGATCCTTAATTATGTCTTGCAAAGTCCTTTTTTAATCCCCCCCCCAATAATGTCACATTCACAGATAGGTTCCAGGGATCTGAGGTAGTTATATCTTTTGGAGGGGGTCACCATTCAACCCACTATAGACAGTAAAAAAAGCAAATCAATAAAATATTACAATAAATGCTGCAGACAAAATAAGCCGAGGTCAAGATGGAGAAGAGGAAAGGCATGCTTCCAGAGGGTGGTCAAGGATAGCTGAAAGCTGAAGGATGGGGAGCTGGCTCTGGGAAGAATGGGGCAAGGAGGGCAAATGCCATGCAAAGGCCCTGTGGTGAGGAGGGTCTAAATGAAGGTGAATGGTAAAGAGGGAGTGCTAGGATTAAGGTTGGGAGGAAGGCACTTCTCTAGTGTGGCTGTCTGTATGTCATAATTAGATGTGATGGGAAGTCCTTGGATGGTTTAAGCAAATTGGTGGGTTAAAGAGGTCCCTCGAGCTGCTCTGTGGGGACTAGACTGTTAGGGTAATTGAAATGGCAGTGAGGGGACCTGGACGGAGGGATTGATGGAGGTGTCCCACAGGGATGAGATGGTGGCTGGACTAGGAGTCAGGATCGGTGGGAGGGTTCACATTTCAGTGGTTGTGCTGGTCAGACTTCCTGACAGACCAGATGGGGGAGTGGTGGGAGTGAACAAAAGGAGGTGAGATGATGTCTAAGTTTGTAGCTTAGGAACCTGTGTGAATGGGGGCATTATTTGCTAAGATGGGAAGGCTGGGGAGAGTCAAGTTTTGGAGGTGTTCTGATGGGGCTGAGTTACCTTGGGGTTGGAAGACAGCATTGCATAGTGGTTAGTGCAGTGGTTCTCAACCGGGGGTGTGGGGAGCAACTCTGTTTCTCCAGGGCACATTTGGCAATGCCTGGAGATATTTTTGGTTTTTGCTACTGGAGGGAGTGGTGTGCTCCTGGCATCTAGTGGGTAGAGACCAGGAATGCTGCTGATATCCTAAATGTCCTGTAATTCCAGGACAGCCACTGAAAGATCAGTTCTGCTGAGGCTGAGAAACCATGTTTGAGGGGCAAGGACTCTAGTTAATGGGGGTCTGGGTTCTAGTCGACTGTAGGATCTTGGGTGAGTTACTGTACCTTGCTGTGCCTTAGTCTCCCCACCTTTCAAATAGGAGTTAGGATAGTCCCTGCCTTATAGGTCTGTTACAAGAATTAAATGAGTGAATGGCTGTAAAGTTGTCACATGCTGTAAGCAGCACCTAGTAGTGATTGTTAAGCAAACTCATAGGGGTGGATGAGATCATTTGGGGAAGGAGGAGAGAGGAAGAGAGAAGAAAAGGGTCTGAGAGTCAAGGCGCAGTAGCATGGAGAGGTTGGGGGAGGAGGAAAAAGGAGCCAAGGGGAAGAGAACCAGTGACTTGGGGGAAAGCCAGAGACCAAAGGAAGAAAGTGTATCCACAGCGAGGTGTTGGTACTTTGAAACAAACCATTTAATTGAAGTGGATGGGAGTAGTGTCAGAAAGTATGACAAATAACAATAGAAACAGGTCCCATTTATGGAGCATTTATGATGTGCACGTGTTGTTCCAAGTATGTAACACTTTTAACTCATTTGATTTTCACAACAAATCCATGGAGTGGCTGCCATGATGCTCAGATTATCTCTTCTGTGAATCAAACCACCCCAAACTTAAAGACAACTATTTTAGAATTCTCCCAGATTCTGTGAGTCAAGAATTCCAATGGAGTATGGAGATGATGGCTTGTCAGCCCCAAGATGAGAAGCCTTGAATGTTGGAGGGCCGGAATCCGCTGGAGGATCCTTCCCCTGCACGCTGGGAGTCTGGGATGGGGTGACTCACGGCTGAGCTCAGCTGGGGCTGTGGAATGGAGCAGCGGCCCATGGCCTCCCTGTGTGGCTTGGGCTTCGGCTTCCTCCCAGCATGGTACCTGAGTTTTGAGGAGTGTGGAGAGATCAAGTGTTTCTCAAGAGAGAAGCTGCAAGTTTTCTTTTAACCTACTTAGAGACCACATTGTGTCGCTTTGCTGTAATTCGCTGAGACCAGCCTGGATTCAAGGGCAGGGGAATCAGACTTCAGCTCCTGGTGGTGGTGTGACCAGTCCCACTGCAGAAGAGCATGCTGGATGGGTGCTGTGTTCGTGGCAATCTTTGGATCGCATAACCCATCTTTGTTATTATCCTAGTCTCACAGATGAGGAAATGGAAACATGGAAAGTCTAAGTGAGTCGCCCAAGTGAATAAGTAGCTCTGCTGGGATTTGAACCCCCAAACCTGTGACCATAAGCACTATATGAATATTGCCTCTTCGAGGGGACATATGAACCCTTTAGATGGTTATGGAGATAGTCTTGGATTTAGATTTCTGGTTTTCCCAGTCAGGGTTTAGCCAGGAAAGCAGAAATCATCTTAAGATCTTTCAGACAGAGAGGATTTCATTCAGGGAATGGCTAATGGGTGATGGGGGAGCTAAGGAGACAGGTAGGGAATACTGAGGTAACCCACAAGGCAGGAGAAACAGTGGAAGAGGTGGTGAGACCAGGAAGGAGACATATTTGCTGCTGAAAAGGCAGAGCAAGAGAGGGCAAAATACCCTGGTTTCTCTTGCTCCCGCCTCCTGTCTCCTGCCTGGGCATCCCATTGGCTGGGCCTACCTGCAAGCCCGGGTGCAAAGGAGTCTGGGAAATGTAGTTCTCTTTGCTGTGGAGCAGAGCACAGGGCAGACAGGGAATGGATCTGAGAGCAAGCTGGCCAGTGGTCCTCATCGTAACTGCCCATTTGAGCTCAGTGTTATCTCAACGGGAGCTGCCGTTACTGCCGTTTGCCCGAGAGCGGGTGAAATGCAATGGTTTCATTTCCCGAGGCAGGGTCCTCTTTAGTTGTAATGGAGTTCAGTTTAATCTTAGATCAAACCCAGATCTCCTTTCTTAGGACTCTCCACCAGCACACAGCTCCTCAGCCTTCCTCCAGGCAACCCATCCGGAATCCGCCTGCAATAATTTTGTCCCTGGCTTCTTCCAGGTCACCTCTAGTCCTGGTGGAACGCCACAGCAACTTCATAGCTTCTCAGTGGACAGCGTGCTTCCAGAAATCCACCTTGGGGTGTCTGTCTTGTGCCCGTCTGCTGTGGGGACTCAGGATGATCCCAAAGGCTGTGTGGGGCTTGTTCCCTTCAGTGTGATCTGCTCTGGAGTGTGGGACCGGGGAAACTGGCAGAATGTCATTAACCATTTGTGCTTCCCCCTCGGGGGCTCTGAGATACGGCCAAAGGGTAGAATGCTTTGGTGACAACCACCTGCCCCGTTTTGATTACACAGTTTTTTTTTAAATTATTTAGAGAGGGAGAGAGGTGGGGGAGGGGCAGAAGGAGTTGGGGAGAGATCATCTTAGGCAGGCTCCACACCCAGCATGGAGCCCAACGTGGGGCTCGATCTCAGAACCCTGAGATCAAGAGTCAGACGCTTAGCCTACTGAGTCACCCAGGTGCCTCTCATTGCACTATTTTGATATCCAATTTTGGTAAATCAGCACCTGATACTGCCCTTGGCTCACTCCCTGCCATTCCCCCTTTCTCACTTTGCTCCAGCCACATTGGCCTCCAACCTCTTTTTTCAATGCACCAGGCAGGGTCCTGCCTCAGGACCTTTGCCCTGGCTGTTCCCTCCACCTGGAATGCTTCTGATCACACACTATGCACCCCCTTGGTCTGCTTCTTTCACTTGGCACCATTCTTCCACGATTTATCGTAGTCCTGTGTGTATCAGTCCTTCACACCTTATTCCTGAATAGTACTCCAGTGTATGGACGCCCCACAGTTTACTCATCCTTGGTGGATACTTGGGTTGTTGCCACGTTTTGGCTGTCACAGATACGGCTGTTGTGAATGCTCGGCTCTGCGTGAACACTTGCTTTCCTTTCTCTGTGTAAACGCCTGGAGATGGAATGAGTTGTGTGACAGGTGCGTGTCTAACCTTTTAAGAAATTGGTTGTACCATTCAGCATCCCAGCCAGCAGTGCGGGAAGGTTTCCTGGAGCACTCCTCCTCTTGCTTTGCCATCCTTTAGTCCTTGGCTTTATCAGACACCTCTTTCATTTAACCAGATCCCTCCCAGGGCTCCCTGTGCTGTTTCTCATGCTCACGCATCCAATGTTGGAACCAATCAATTATCAATGCCCCTGTCTTCTCAATGTCCATCTCCCCACTAGACGGGAAGCTCTGTGGAGACAGGGTTCTGTCTGTCTTGGTCACTACCAGTTTCCTGGGGCTTGGCACACAGTAGGCACTCAGTACATGCTTGCTGAATGAACGTATGACCCTGCCTGGTGGGCCAGGTGCTAGAGTGGAGATTCAGTTGGTATTCTCATTCCCAGAGCAGAGATGAGGAAGGAGAGGCTCCAGATGGTTCAGTAACCCATCTGAGGTCCTCCGCTGGCAGCGGCTTGGCTGGGAGTGGAACCATGTCTGTCTGACCCTCTCGACTGACACTGAGGTGTTGAGAGGGCAGGAGACAGAAGAGAGGCTGGCAGGGGAAGGTTTTGAAGGCCAGGACGAGGAGCTGATGCTCTGTACCTCTGCTTCTAGGCTTTGAAGAGGCTGCACAGCACAGCACGTCTACCCTCTCTGGTCTTCGAGATGAAGTCTTGCAGTCACAAGATTAAGGGGTTTCAGGACTGAATGCAGAGGCGCCCCCCCTTTCTTCTGTCTTCCTTAGCAAGCCCTGCTAACAGGCATTTCCTGTTTCCGGTGGCTCCCTGGGCCGGGGTGGGGGTAGGGGAGCTGATTGCAGCAGTTGTGTTCAGCTGTGGGTCCTCTCTGCTGCTCCCTGCCCCCCCACCCCCGCCCCATCACCAAATGGAGCCTCTGTCTCTGCAGACTGGTTCCCGAGAGGAGGGTGGCAAACTAACCAACCTTTCTGGCTCTTTCTTTGTCTTGGGCAGAGCTTGTGCTGACAGGGGACCAGCAGGCGAAGGGGAAGTGTTTGGGTGCTGATTTGCCTATGGGCCAGATGCCAGCCCAACTCTTTGATATTCTGGGGGAGGGGGAGGGAGCCCTGGGGGGCTTGCCTCGCCAACACAGAGGAAATGTTCTCACACACCCCTCCTACCTTTGGTTAAAAGACCTCCTGTTCTTTGCCACCTCTCCCACGCTTTGGGCTACCAGAAGGTCCTTCTGGTGGTCTAACCTCAGTCATTCTTGCTGCCTGAGGGAGCCCCTTTCTTCAGCTGGCCCTACTCCAGCCTGGAGGGCTGATGAGTCATACCCCCTGTCCCCCCTTGAGATGTCACATGACTGGGGGGAAGAAGTCTCAAGGCTCAGCTGATCTCCCTGAAGTCAGGAGAGAACTTCCTCCCTCAGGCCAGATGAGGCCAACTGCTCTGTTGCCCCTGGTGACTTGCAAGCCCTGCCTGGAGTCAGCCAAGGCTGCAAAGGCTGCTGGGCAGGAGAGTGTTACATGTGGTTCCTGTCACGTGCTGAACCTCCTACGTGGCACCAGGAGGCAGTCTGGTGTGGTTCAAAGAGGTAGGGTGTTACCGTGGTTAAGGGCATGGCCTCTAGGCTCAGGGAACTTGTATCTGGCTTTTCATTCCTTCCTGTGTGGCCTTGGGCAAGTGACATATCCTCCCTGAGGCTCAGTTGTCTCGCCAGTAAAATGTGGATTCATCTATTCACCGACTTTTACTGAGCATCTACGGGATGCCATATGTTGTGCTGGGTGTTGAGGCCACAGCAGTGAGCAAACAGCCCTGAGAATCCTCTTCTTGTGGAGCTGATGTGTTGGTGTGTAAGGGAGGACAGACAGACAGTAACAAAATAAATAAGAGAAGTATGCAGTGTCCCAGACAATAAGCTTTATGGAAAAAACACAAAGTAGAGGGGAGGATGGGGAGTGCTAGGTGTGGTGTGTGTGTGTGGTACAGTTTTAAATAGAGTGACTGGGAAGGTCACTGAGAAGTGACATTTCATCAAAGGCCTGCAAGAGACAAGGGAGGTTGTCTCTTGCACCAGGTTAATGGGGGATGGACATTCTGAATAGATGGGAACAGCCCATGCAAAGGCCCTGGGGCATGGCCATGCCTGGCATGTTGGAGGAACAGTAAGGAGGACTGTGTGGTTGGAGCAGAGAGAGCTAGGAGAAGAATGGGAGGAGGGGAAGGTAGGGAGGGGATGGGGCAGGTCATGCAGGGCCTTGTCGTTTGCATCTGGATAGGACGGGGTCCCCGGGAAGGTTTTGACCATATTTCTTTGGCTGCCATGTTGAAAATAAATGGCGTGGGTCCAGGGGCAGAAGCAAGTAGTCCAATGAGGAGGCCACTACAGTAATGCAGGTGAGTGAGAATGGTGGCTCAGGCCTGGCAGGTCCGTAGAAGGAGCAGGATTCTGGCTGTATTTGGAAGGTGGAACAATTAGGATTTGTTGAGGGGTTGGAAGTGGATGAGAGTTCCACTCCAGTCGTTAGAGCATGCCTCCTAGGTCTCAGTAGCAACGTTGTTGGGAGGATTGAACAAACCTCTGCATGCCAGACTCTTCATCTCAGGTTTGGAAGAGGCTATGCTCTCAACAAATGGTGCCTCCCCGGTAGGGCTGGGGGTTCTGGAGGGCAGGGGCTAGCTCTCGCAGGCAGGCCTGGTTCACTGAGCCACTCTTTAGAGACAGCTTTGGGAAATGGCGCTGTAACAAGAAAGGAAGTGTGGGCCACGGGACAGAAAGGAAGGAGCCCAAGACGGTACAGAAGCATACTACTTGCTGTTTGGACGTGTGCATGCATGGAAAGTGAATGAGGACATGGGCTGGAGGGTCCATGTCTACTTGCAGAGGGGGCAACCAGTGAGGAGGGAAAGAAGACAATGAGATCAGAGACATGCACAGGACTTGGAAATGTGACTATAATGTTTAATTGAAAAGAAAATGTATTGACCCAAAGGAGCTGAGAACTCATGTCCACACAAACACCTGCACATAGATGGCAGCTTCTTATGTCATCGCCAGAACTTGGAAGCCAACCAAGTCCTTCAGTAGGTGATGGATAAGGAAACTGTGGGACATCAGACAAGGGGAATTATGGAGACAATGGTTGCCAGGGGTTCGGGGGAGGGACAGATGAACAGGTGGAGCACAGAGGGTCTTGAAGGCAGTGAAACTACTCTGTATGTTACTATAATGGGAGATACATGTCATTATATATTTGTCCAGACCCACAGAATGTACATCAGGAGTGGACCCTGATGTCAACTATGGACTTTGGGCAATGACATGTCAATGTAGGTTCATTGATCATAACAAACCTACCCTCTCTGGTGGGGGAGGCTGACGGTGGGGGAGACTGTGCATACTTGGAGGTAGGGAGATGTATGGAAATCTCTCTACCTTGCATTCAACTTTTCCATGGACCTAAAGCTGCTCTAAAAACATAAAGTCTACTATGAAAGAAAAGAAAGGAGGGAGGGAGGGAGGGCAGGGTAGAGCCTCCAGACAGGACTGATGGAGATACCATGCATACCAAAAGGAGCTGACCAGGTGTTTTCTCACCTGCCTCCAGCCTCGACCAGCCTGTTTGTCTCTGCTCCACGTGGTTTCTCAGCCTCCAGAGGTTAGCCTGAGCTCTATATTTTGGCAGCAAGAAAGCAAGAGCAGAGGTTGCAAAGCCTCTGGATGCCTAAACTTGATTCACACAATGTTACTGTCACTGCATTCTATTGGTCAAGGCAGGTCAGACGAGCCCAGACACAAAAGATGGGGAAAAAGACTCCCCTTCTACTTGGTATTTCCCTGACTTTAAATAACTTTGCGTCTCTGGCGGGTGGGAAATAGTATCTTGTGGTTTTAATTAGCATCACTTTGATGACTACCAAGGTTGACCCTCTCCTCATGGGCTTGGGGCCATTTGTGACTCTTCTTCAGGGAAACTTGTGTTCACATCTTGCCAATTTTCTGATTGAATTGTCATCTTTTTCTTATCGAATCATTAGGAATTCTTTGTAAATTTGAATACAAATGTGTAGCAAATACCCATTTTCACTCTGCAGCTTGTCTTTCTTTCTGATACTTTTTGATGAATAGAGCTTTATTTTTGTTTGATCAAATCTTGTTTATCATTTGGAGTTTTTGTTGTTCCAGAATCACTCACAATTCTGAGGTTATCCAGATAGTCTCCTCAATTGTCTTCTCAAAGTCTTGCCTTTAGCACTTAAGTCTTTAATACCATCTGGAATTTGTTTTGAGTAGAATATGAGGCAGGAATTTGATTTATTGTTTGTTTATTTGTTTTGGCTCTTTGGATAACCATTCGAACCACCCGCAATTATAAAATAGTACCTCTTTTTACCATACATCTGTAATACCTGCTCAGTCATAAAAGACATATTCATACATGTGTGATTTATTTCTGGGTCCTCTGTTATGGTTCATTTGTCTTTATCCCTATATTTCTTATCTATTGCTAAATAACAAATTATCCCCCGAATATTCCTTTATTGATCATTCACTGTGCTTATGAGTTATTTGGATCAGGAATGAGGAAATGGCCGAGCTGGGGTTTCTCGTGAGTTGTAGTCAGCTGTTAGCCAGGGCTGCCATCATCCGAAGGCTCAGCTGTGGCTGGAGGATCTGCTTCCTTGATGATTCAGCCACATGGAACCCCAGTTCCTCTCCACTTGGGCCTCTCCATAGGGCTGACTGAGTGGTCTCACAATATGGTGGCTGGTCAGTGATCCAAGAGGCCCAAAGCGGAAGCTGCAATACCTTTTATTATCTAGCCTTGAAAAGTCACGTCTTGTTACTTCTACCGTACTCTATCAGTTAGTCACACAGGCTTAATCTTTGTTCAGTGAGAGAGGTAATTACAAATAGGGCACAAGTACTGGGCTCTGTGGGCCACTGGGGGCCATCTTGGAGGCTAACTGCTATAATTACATTGTTTTAATTACAGTAGATTAATGCTAAATCTTGATGAGAGTATTCCCAGTTAACTTTCCCTCTACAGAATTGTCTCAGCTATTTGTGATCCTGTGCTTTCCCAAATAAACTTTAGGATTCATGTGCCAAGTTCAATAAAAAACCATTTTGAGATTTTAGTTGAAATTGTATTAGACCCATAGTTCAATTTGGGAGAGGGCTGAAAATTTTAGAATACTAAGTCTTTCTAGAAAACAATTAGTACGTATTTCACTTTTTAAAAGATCTTCTTTCATATTTTTCAATAAAATTTTATAATTTTTCATAAAGATTTTCACTTCTTTTTGTTAGATTTGTTACATATCACTAGCTTTTTTGTATGTTTGTTTTACATTTTTTTTAAGGCTATGGCAAGTGGTATCCTTTTAAAATTGAAGTCCAAATTTTCATTCGGTGAGATGCTTAGTTCTTCAGTTTACTGCTCAATCAGTTCTAGCAGCTGTACACACTTGTGCAACCCACGCCCTTATCAAGACACAGAACATTTCCATCACTTGTGGCCTTTCTGAGTCAATCTCCACCACCCTCCCCACCCCAGAAGCAACCACTGATCTGATTTCTATCACCATAGGTTAGTTTTGCTTATTCTAGGATTTCATAAATGTTATCTTTTTAAGAAAATAACATTTTCTGATTGATTGTTGCTAATGCACCAACACACGGTAAACTTCGTATATTGATTGTGAATTCTCTCACATTGTGAAGTTGCTGTATTGATTCTGGTTATTCATCTGTATATTCTTTTGGGCTCTCTGTGTTGACAATGGTATCTTCTGCAGATGCCCAATTTCTTCCTCCTTCTTTCCCTTCCCTTCCATTCCCTTCTCCCCTCCTTCCCTCCTTCCCTCCCTCCCTCCTTCCTTCCTTCCTTCTTTCCTTGTTTCCTTCCTTCCTTCCTTCTCCCCTTCCTTCCTTCCTTCCCTCCTTCCTTTCCTTGTTTTGCCTTGTGGTGCAGGCTGAGATCTTCAACGCAGTGTTGTCTAGAAATGGTAATGGGGACACCTTACCTTAGTTCTGATTTCAAATGCCAGGGGATCTTTTCAACACTTCCCCATTAAATATAATGTTCTGGGGCGCCTGGGTGGCTCGGTGGGTTAAGCCGCTGCCTTCGGCTCAGGTCATGATCTCAGGGTCCTGGGATGGAGTCCCACATCGGGCTCTCTGCTCAGCGGGGAGCCTGCTTCCCCCTCTCTCTCTGCCTGCCTCTCTGCCTACTTGTGATCTCTCTATCTGTCAAATAAATAAATAAAATCTTTTAAAAAAATAAATATAATGTTCTGCTTTTTTATTTAAAACAAAGGTTTAAGATTTTTTTTTGCTGATTCTCTCTTTACCAGGTTACAGAAATTCCTTCCCACTCTTACTTTGCCCAGTCTTTTTTTTCCCTTTCTCTTTCTTTCTCTCTCTCTTTGTTAAAGATAGAGATAGAGATATCTTTTTTAAAAAGATAAAGATAGAGATAGAGAGAGTGAGAGATAAGAGTGCACAAGCAGGGGGTGGGGAGAGTGGCGGAGGGAGAGGGAGAAGCATGCTCTCCACTGAGCAAGGAGCCCAACAGGGGGCTGGATCCCATGACCCTGGGATAATGACCTGAGCCAAAGGCAGATGCTTAACCAACTGAGCCACTGAGGTGGCTCTTTCTTTCTTTTTCACAAATGGATTGTTGAATTGCCACTCTGTTTTTTGTTTTTTTTTTTTAAGATTTTACTTGACAGACAGAGATCACAAGTAGACAGAGAGGCTGGCAGAGAGAGAGGGGGACACAGGCTTCCCACTGAGCAGAAAGCCTGATGCGGGGCTCCATCTCAGGACCCCGAGATCTCGACCTGAGTCGAAGGCAGTGGCCCAACCCACTGAGCCACCCAGGCACCCCACACTCTGGTTTTTTTTTTTTTTTAATCAACTTCTAACTCTTACTAGTTTCTTTTCAACAGAGAGAGAACAACCCTCGGGCAGGCAATAGAATCCATCTGAAATTTACTAAAACTGTTTACATCATATTTACTTTACATTGCCTTCTTTTTATAGCAAATGATCCCAGTTTTCTTTTGATAGCAGGATGTAAAGTTCTCTTCTTAAATACATTTATTTAAGTTAAAATTTATTTATTTTATTTTATTTTTTAAAGATATCATTTATTTATTTGACAGAGAGAGACACACAGTGAGAGAGGGAACACAAGAAGGGGGAGTGGGAGAGGGAGAAGCAGACTCCCTGCTTAGCAGGGAGCCTGATGGGGCTCGATCCAGGACCCTGGGAAGCTGGAGACAGATGCTTAACCTACTGAGCCACCCAGGTGTCCCTACATTAAAGTTTATTTAAAGTTCATGTTCCATAGATAGTGGGGTAGGTATACTGCGGATGGGCAATACCTGAGAAGAAGACACAGTCTGAAGATGGACGTGTGAGATCCACGGGTACAATGAAATCTGTATATTGACTCGACTCACGTATGTTCCTACAGCATAGTGCTTGCGGTCATGCTGCCTGCGTTTGCGTCCTGGCTGGCTGTCCTTGCCTCAGTTTCCTTATCTGTAAAATGAGGATACAATAATACTTGCAGGATTCCATTACACACGCACACACACACATACACACACACGCACACATGGGGGGTTGAGGAGAGAATATGAATGGAGGGAGGGAGGGATATGGAGGGAAGAAGGGAGAAAGAGAAAGTCAAACTCTTGGGACGCCTGGGTGGCTCAGTTGGTTAAGCAGCTGCCTTCGGCTCAGGTCATGATACCAGCGTCCTGGGATCGAGTCCGCATCGGGCTCCTTGCTCGGCCGGGAGCCTGCTTCTCCCTCTGCCTCTGCCTGCTGCTCTGTCTGCCTGTGCTCACTCTCTCTGACAAATAAAATTAAAAAAAAAAATCTTTAAAAAAAAAGAAAGAAAGTCAAACTCCTAGAAGCGGAGAGTAGAAGCTTAACAGGTGCTGAAGGGATGAGGAAAATGGGGAGATGTTGATCAAAGGCTACAAAACTGTAGTTAGGTAGTATGAATCTGTCTAGGGATCTAATGTGCAGGCGTGACGTAGTCGTCCTAAGTAATGCTGTACTGAGGGGCGCCTGGGTGGCTCAGCCGGTGGAGCATCTGACTCTTGATTTTAGCTCAGGTCATGATCTCAGGGTCCTGAAATCCAGCCCGGCATCAGGCTCAGCGCTGAGTGTGGAGTCTGCTGAAGATTCTCCCTCTCCCCCCCTCCCCCACTCCCTCTTCCATGTGCATGTGCACACACTCTATCTCTCCCTCTCTCTCTCTCTCAAAAAAATAATACTGAATTGCACACTGGAAATACGCTAAGAGAGTAGATTTCAGCTATGCTCATCACACACAAAAATGGTGACCGCGTGAGGAGCCGCTATTTAATTAGCTGGACTGTAGTAATCATTGCACTATGAATATTCATATCAAATAATCACATGGTATGCCTTAAATATATATTATATTTTATACATATATACGTTAAATATAGAGAGGGCTGGGAATTGGGTACATGGCAGGTGCTCGTGCAAGGCCATGAGATAAAACGGTGGTCAAGAAAGTTTGGTTAGGATTTTGCAGGTTCTAGGGAACGTAGAGAGCACTGAGCCCACTGGGACGTTTGGATGAACTGATACCAGGCAAGTGCAAGGATGTGAGGGCTTGTTTATAGCAGAACCAAGTACCCCTAACCCAGAGTGGCATCCTGGGGGTCTGACAGCTGCATCAGTCAGTGTCTTCTGGTTCTAAGTCACTAGAGTCCAACTCAGGCTGATTCAAACAGGAAAGGAATGCGTTGGCTCATGAAATTGAAAAGCTCAAACACGTTTCCTATAAATGGAACCGTGCACTGCGCGACCTTTTGTGCCTGGCTTTTTTCACTGAGCACCACGTTTTTGAGGGTTATCTACTTTGTAGCATGCATCAATACTTCACTCCTTTCTATGACCCAATAATATTCCATCTTATAGATATGCCTTACTTTGTTGGTCTGTAGACCTAGGTGAAGTCACAGAGCCAGAAAGCAGACAGTGGTTACCAGGGAGAAGGAAGAGATAGGGAATGGCAGGCGACTGCCTAATGGGGACAGGGTTTCCTTTTGGGCTGAGAAAAATGTCTCGGAACTAGACGAGCTACTCATTCCATGACATTGTGAGTGTGCCAAATGTCACTGAAGTGTACACTTTATTTATTTATTTTTAAAGATTTATTTATTTATTTTACAGAGACAGATCACAAGTAGGCAGAGAGGCAGGCAAAGGGAGAGGGGGAAGTAGGCTCCCCCCC
>RCUC01156370.1:0-44556 GCA_003697995.1 Taxidea taxus jeffersonii
AAACTTGCCATAAAGTGTAGCACCCCATAGCTGTAGTACTCAGATGTAGTTTGACAGTAAAAATGTGATGAAACTATTCATTCCTATTAATAGTGAACTACTAATTTTAAACTATGTAGCTGTATTAGTCAGCCTAAAAATAGAACAGATGGGCCTTTTCTGTTTTTAGTCATTGTTAGTTCCCATTAACTTATGGGGAGAAAAAAGCAAAATCTCTTATACGGAAAATGATTCAAAATAAAACTGATTTTTAAAACTCATGGTTTCCCTGTACGCTTTCATACATTCCACTCATACTTGTAATATAAATAATAAAATAGTTGGCTTAAATTTAAATAGCAAGTAGACATGCATACATGAAAAAAAGTACAAATTTTTACTGAGCTAGATTAACAAAGCAAATATAAAAATGTTTCCTGGCTAGAAATGCTAAATATTATAAATAAAATTAAATTTCCTAAAAATATTTATTAGATGGATGCACCTCATATAATATTACTTATGGAACTTTTTAAGAATCTTAATAAAATGTTACAGAACAATATCCTTGATGAACACAGATGTGAAAATTCTCACCAAAATACTAGCCAATAGGATACAACAGTACATTAAAAGGATTATTCACCATGACCAACTGGGATTTATTCCAGGACTGCAAGGTTGGTTCAACAGCCACAAATCAACCAATGTGATACAATATGTTAATAAAAGAAAGAACAAGAACCATATGATACTCTCAATAGATGCTGAAAAAGCATTTGACAAAGTACAGCATCCCTTCCTGATCAAAACTCTTCAAAGTGTAGGGATAGAGGACACATACCTCAATATTATCAAAGCCATCTATGAAAAACCCACCGCAAGTATCATTCCCAATGGAGAAAAACTGAGAGCTTTTCCGCTAAGGTCAGGAACACGGCAGGGATGTCCATTATCACCACTGCTACTCAACAGAGTACTAGAAGTCCTAGCCTCAGCAATCAGACAACAAAAAGAAATTAAAGGAATCCAAATCAGCAAAGAAGTGTCAAACTATCACTCTTTGCAGATGATATGATACTATATGTGGAAAACCCAAAAGGCTCCACTCCAAAACTGCTAGAGCTTGTACAGGAATTCAGTAAAGTGTCAGGATATAAAATCAATGCACAGAAATCAGTTGCATTTCTTTACACCAACAACAAGACAGAAGAAAGAGAAATTAAGGAGTCATGTACAATTGCACCCAAAACCATAAGATACCTAGGAATAAACCTAACCAAAGAGGCAAAGAATCTGTACTCAGGAAACTATAGAGTACTCATGAAAGAAATTGAAGAAGACACAAAGAAATGGAAAAATATTCCATGCTCATGGGTTGGAAGAACAAATATTGTGAAAATGTCTATGCTACCTAAAGCTATTTAAACATTTAATGCAATTCCTATCAAAATCCCATCCATTTTTTTTTCAAAGAAATGGAACAAATAATCCTAAAATTTATATGGAACCAGAAAAGACCTTGAATAGTCAAAGGAATATTGAAAAAGAAAGCCAAAGTTGGTGGCATCACAATTCCGGACTTCAAGCTCTATTATAAAGCGGTCATCATCAAGACAGTATGGTACTGGCACAAAAACAGACACATAGATCAATGGAACAGAATAGAGAGCCCAGAAATAGACCTTCAACTCTATGGTCAACTAATCTTCGACAAAGCAGGAAAGACTGTCCAATAGAAAAAAGCCTCTTCAACAAATGGTGTTGGGAAAATTGGACAGCCACATGCAGAAAAATGAAACTGAACTATTTCCTTACACCACACATTAAAATAGACTCAAAATGGATGAAGGACCTCAATGTGAGAAAGGAATCCATCAAAATCCTGAGGAGAACACAGGCAGCAACCTCTTCGACCTCAGCTGCAGCAACTTCTTCCTAGGAACAACGCCAAAGGCAAGGGAAGCAAGGGAAAAAATGAAATATTGGGACTTCATCAAGATCAAAAGCTTTTGCACAGCAAAGGAAACAGTCAACAAAACCAAAAGACAACTGACAGAGTGGGAAAAGATATTTGCAAACAACATATCAGATAAAGGGCTAGTATCCAAAATCTATAAAGAGCTTAGCAAACTCAACACCCAAAGAACAAATAATCCAATCAAGAATTAGGCAAAGGACATGAACAGACATTTCTGCAAAGAAGACATCCAGATGGCCAACAGACACATGAAAAAGTGCTCCACACCACTGGGCATCAGGGAAATACAAATCAAACCACAATGAGATACCACCTCACACCAGTCAGAATGGCTAAAATGAACAAGTCAGGAAATGACAGATGCTGGCGAGGATGTGGAGAAAGGGGAACCCTCCTACACTGTTGGTGGGAATGTAAGCTGGTGCAACCACTCTGGAAAACAGCATGGAGGTTCCTCAAAAAGTTGAAAATAGAGCTACCCTATGACCCAGCAATTGAACTACTGGGTATTTACCCTAAAGATACAAACATAGTGATCCAAAGGTGCCCAAGCACCCAAATGTTTATAGCAGCAATGTCCACAATAGCCAAACTATCGAAAGAACCTATATGTCCATCAACAGATGAATGGATAAAGAAGAGGTGGTATATATATACAATGGGATACTATGCAGCCATCAAAAGAAATGAAATCTTCCCATTTGCGACAACATGGATAGAACTAGAGGGTATTATGCTTAGCGAAATAACTCAACTGGAGAAAGACAACTATCATAGGATCTGCCTGATATGAGGAAGTGAAGATGCAACAGGGGTGGGGGTTAAGGGGATAGGAAGAGAATAAATGAAACAAGATGGGATTGGGAGGGAGACAAACCAACAGAAACTCTTAATGTCATAAAACAAACTAAGGGGGGTGGGGGGGAAGGGTGTTGGGAGAGGGTGGTGGGGTTACATTATATTTCTAGATGCTATACTTCTCTCTTAATTTAATTGTGGCTTCCTTGAAACCTTTTGAAAAAATATGAGGTGGGTCAAAAGATATCATCCTTAATCTACTCTATGCCATAGAACAAATTTGATTTCGTTCCAGGGAATGATCTGTTTGGCCTATGGTTCCCAGCCTTTCCCAACCTTCCTTTACTATTCAAGATGCGGTAGTCACTTTCCAAGCATATAAACTTTTCATATCTGGATTCTCTCTGTTCTCATCATTTCTGCTTGTGCTCCAGCCTAAACTAATTTCTATTACAATAATTTTAACTTTTTTTTAAAATCAGCTTTGAGGTATAATTGACATATAGAATTGTTAAGATATTTAAAGCAGACATCATAGTGATCTGATATATGTATACATTGTAAAAGGATCCCGCAATCCTCTTAATTAACACATCCATCACCACATATGCTTTTGTGTTTTGTTTTATTTCATTTTGTTTGGTTCAAAGATTTAAGTTCTACTCTCTTAGCCAATTTCAGCTCAACAATACAGTGTTCACTATAGTCACAGTATTTCACATTAAATCCTCAGAACTTAATCATTCATAGAGCATTTTAAATTTTATTTTTTTTGCTCCTTTTTAAATCCCCAGCTTCTTGTCCTTAATTAATTCAATTCCATTCTTTGTAGTTCAGTGTTATGATGGTTACTGCTCTAAATTTTATCTCTGTATTGTTGAATCTATGGGACACATTTTTTTTTTAAGATTTTATTTATTTATTTGTCAGATAGAGAGAGAGCGCACAGGAGTGAGCACAGGCAGACAGAGTGGCAGGCAGAGACAGAGGGAGAAGCAGGCTCACCGCTGAGCAAGGAGCCCGATGTGGGACTCAATCCCAGGACGCTGGGATCATGACCTGAGCCGAAGGCAGCTGCTTAACCAACTGAGCCACCCAGGTGTCCCGGGACACATTTTTATATGTAGTATTTTATCATGTTTCCTGTTTTCTGAATTTTTTTTCTTTTGGAGCCAAGAGGAGATAGAAGATAGAAAATATTTAGATATGTCCAAATGGTTAGATATTTTGTTCATTTCTAATTTCACTTGTATTTTATTATATTATACTCAACTTTAATTTGATTTTTATTATTTCAAATTTTAAATATGCTTACACTTTTATTTTGGCCTATTATAAGCTCATTACTTTTGCAAATGTTGTAAGAGCCCTTTGCAAAGAAGATGTATTCCCTGTTGGATATAATGCTTACTACTAGTCTTTATATAAAGACGTTTCATTCACAAGTTCTTTTTCCTTTGAATTAATATTTCAGTTATTGGGCTTTGTCTCCAAGTAATTTTTTCAGAATTACAATTTATTGTAATTTACAGAATTACAAGTTGTTGCATAATTATGTTTCCATTCTCTTTATATGTGTATGATTTGTACTTGGTTAAAGAATCCTTGATTAGTACCCTGTAGGGTCTTCTCAACTTATGTTTAAAGAAATTTGCCCTCTGAGTTGTTTCTGGAGAGATATGCATTAGCTCTTGACATCCAATTTCTTTTAGGCTCAGGTTGTCACTGTTTCTGAAAGATATTATATGGTTTGATAATATGACTATTCCTTAGTTTATTATAGTTAAGGTTTTCATTGTTTTTTATCATTTCAGTAATTTCAAGCAGAAATTTACATAAAAACAACTTCATTCTCTTACCAGAACTACATGGTATGCTGAGTCTTTGCTATCTAAAAATATCTTCTTTGTTGCTCTCAGACATGAAATATTACTTAGATTAACACATATACTTGAATCGTAGTATTTTTTTTTGTCCTTTAAATTTCTCATTGCCCTCTTGTACAGATTTTGCAAAATCTGAAGAGAGACTTTTTTTTTTTGCTTCCTTTATAAGTAACCTGTTATTTATTGTGCTTGAGTATTTAAAATTCAAGACATACTCCAGGATGGTGGAGGGAAGTATATTAACTCTAATTATCATATTCCTGCATGGCTCCATAAAATTCAAACATTAACTAACAATGTTGTCATCTCAGTGAAGCACTTTGAAATAGTCTCTGCCCCTCTCCTTCCTCCTCCTCATGAAAGGAAGGCTACAAAAACTGATGGGAGCTAATACCATCCTATGGGGTGGTAATATAAAGATCATTGCTCACATTTGACCATGTACCCACTGCTTCTCCTCTCTTGTAGGTACCTGCCCATGAAAGTAAAATGTGTTCTTTCTATTTCTATGCTTGTCAACCTGGTCCTTTGTGGAAAGATCCCCTATCTCCTGCTACCTATCTATAACTGACAGGTAAATTCATTTTAAGAAGTTATAAAACACCCAGTGTCCTCCAAGACATAATTTGATGCTATAGTTGAATGTCCAACTGGTTCTTGCATCTATTTCAATTAACAAGAAATCAAGGATAGGCAGAGAGATAACTAATAAGTTTCTACAAAACCCCCAAAGATAAATCTTTGTTTTATCTATTTTTTATTAATTTTGTTTTCTTGGTCCCTGGTGAACTATTTTGTTCTACAGATACGAACTTTAATTAACTTTTTTGCAATTCTTTTGAAAGAAGAGAAGGTGCTGGAAATGTGGGTAATTCTAGATGGAGAATCACATGTTTTCATGTCCTTATTTTTCTTTTGTTTTCCCGTGTGCATCCGTTTGCTGAACTCGTGAAGTACTATGGCAGATTCTAGGCTCTGCTTCCTTCTGCATCACCGTCTTTCCTGGTGCAAGAATAGCATTGTCCCTTCTCAGATGGAATTTACCTTGTGAAAGGAGTTCACAGGAACCACTCTCTTGACTGCTTCTCTCTGATATCTAGGCCATCTCTTGTGACAGCTTCTGCCACCAAAACTCAGCCTGAGTTACTGGGCTGCCACTTGCCACGTTGATAAAACCATCCCTCCTGGGGTAAGAACACCAGTGCTGAGATGACTTGGCCTATTACTGTCACCTGAGTGATCACATCTAATTGGCATGTTGGCCTCAAGTGCCTTTCTTTAGCCTGGTCTTACATACTCAGTGCCCGGCTGAAATTCTAAAAGTTACTGTCAGTTTGGTGACTTTTATGAGTTTAATCGTAAATGCAAGTTGTCCCTTATTCGGTATTTCAGAGGAGAGGAGATGATAAACCACACAGGTCCTCATGCTCCCCACCTTTCATCATAATTCTTGAATTACAAACTTTACAAGTAGTAAACATCTAGATCTCTAAAACTTTAGGAAAAGAAAAAAAATAGATAGAAAAAAGCAAGATTTTCTTTTCCATAGCAAACACACACTCAGGGTTTCTCTGCCCATATTCAAATATGGAGGAATGATTATAAAGCTATAAGAAACTGAACTGTGCTTTCCCACCCACTGTACAACTGAACAATTTGTGTTTCTGTAATACATGGTTCAATTAATTAAATTACTCTATATATCAAGTCCTTGGGAGGGAAGAAAGAGTAAATAGATTGCTTTATTATGAGTATTACATTTGTCTTATTTGCTTTCACAAAGAGAAGGGACATGAGATCACATAGGCCTGAACCTTATCTGGACCCTCAAAAAGATACGGCAAACTCCTCTGAATTTCTAATACTATTTATATATTATCCTCTTGTCAAGTTTAATGTAAGCTAACATTTATTTTACTAATTTTCTTAACAGTTCTCTGCACCTGAACAGCATCCACATTGCCAATTCAGAGTACATAATATCGTACTAAGAGAGCCCACTGGTTCTCAAGACCAGAGATGCAATGAGTCATTTAATTCGAAGATACTAGATAGGATCTAGATGGGCTCGGGATGCCAAAACCACTGACAGTATCCGAAATAGGCTTTTGATTAATGATTTGTGTTCACCAGTCCTAGGTATTCACAAATGGAATGTAAAAGCCCAGCAAAACAGGAATGAAAGCTAACCAGATGTCACCCTGTCCAGCAACCCACTAATATATGCCTAGCATGCATTTTCCATCTCTACAGATGAAAGTAAATTAGCTATAATAAGCTGCTAACTGGGCATTATCTGAGGGCTGGAAGTAGTCCTACCATTTGGAAATGCAAAGATATTTAAATGAATAATACTAAATCTACTATAGCAACTCTGAGCCCAAAAGCAATTTGTATTTTGTTCTTGTACATGCTGATGTAACAGAAAGAACATAATGAGCTGAAGTTTTTCCCCCAAAGGAACTTGACCTCCTTAGTTGGGGGGGGAAAAAAGAAAGAAAGATAAAATAAAAAACAGCTGTTTGGCCTAGAGGAAGAAAAGATTCCCCAATGACAAATTTACAATCAAGAGAAAATCAGGTCCAAAGAAATGAAATAAAGACAGCCAATAGGATTGTCTCTAAATTTATATAAAATAGTTTGAGTATCAAAGGACAGGAAAGAGAAATGTCTCTAAAGAACCAAATGTTACAGTAACCCCCCCAAAAGGAACAAAGAGGAAAGAAGAAACAAAATGTAGTACTATACAAGTACTAACTATATTATGCATTTCTGAACTTGCTTTAAAACTGCCACAGAGTTCCCATATATCTTTAGCATATATTTAACACAGTTACAGCAAGGATGGACAGATGTGCCTGCCTCTAACCACACAGCAACCTGCATCTCAAACACAGAAACATCAGATATGTCCTTTGACAAAAAATAAACAACTTCTCTGAGACAACAAGTAAATGAAATAAAAAACATGGATGAAAATTGTAGAGCCTATTTCTTCAGCAATTAAATTAAAACCAAAGCATGCAGAGGAATTAGAATCAGACATGGTAGTGAAATCTGGGTTTGCACTGATCAACTCAGTCCTTCCAGAACCAAACTTTCTTTTTTTCATATAAAAAATTATTATCGCGTAGGAATGGCACAGGTATTTTTAGTTTGCACTCTTTGTTCTCTCATAGGAACAGCCAAGAATCCTAACATGGACCACGTGCCTACATTGAGTTGCCACACAGGTTAGTGTAAGAAAAACCCAGGTGCCTCAAAACCTTGTAGATATTTAGAATAGAATGCAGGATTTGAAGATGACTCAAAAGTCTCACAGGAGAATCCCAAGACCTTTGTTTAATAAATGCATTTTATTTTAGTTTGCTTTTGTGTGAAACCTCAAAAGAGAGGGTTCATTTTTCAGTCACTTGATTCAGTTCAGTTCTTCCCGGGGGGGTGGAGAGATTCAGTCATCATAGTGTTAAGATCTGATGGTCCCCCAAGGACTCCACCTGCAGCTATCATTTTGTGTGCCAGCCCGAGGTTCCTGTCATTAACCCTTCCCTTCACCTGCCACAACATGAAATGGTTACAAACATTGCGTGTGCTTCCTTCTGAACCAAAATGAAATTTTGCCAAACTGCACTGTCAGAGCAGTAGATTGAAGGCATACATAAGTCAAAGGATGAAAACTTTGGAGATTATTTTCTCTTACAAAACATAATTTTTTTTTCTTTCTTTAGTTAGAAAAGAACTCCAACTTGTTAAGATAAGATTTCCTTTAGTTAGCTCTTAATGCTTTTCTTAGTATACCAATTGCTTGGTGTTCCCTAAAGATATACATACATGTAGGAAATAAAAAGCCCATGTGTAGGATTTTTTTTGAATTGACATAATAGCAAAAATGGGGGTGTAGGTAATTAATGATAACATTAAAAAATTGCTGTCAAATATCCATGCTATTCCCAATAGCAATAAATGATTTCTGGGTGAATAATAATGTGTACACATAATGAAAAATACCTGGGCCATGTTTTCTTTTTTTTTTTTTTAAGGTTTTTTATTTATTTATTTGACAGAGATCACACAAGTAGGCAGAGAGGCAGACAGAATGGGGAGGGGAGAAGCAGGCTCCCTGCCGAGTAGAGAGCCAGATGTGGGACTCAATCCCAGGACCCTGGGATCATGACCCGAGCTGAAGGCAGTGGCTTAACCCACTGAGCCACTCAGGCGTCCTATGGGCCATGTTTTCAAGCATACCCCTATACCAAAAAGAAAGAGAATAAGGATGATTGCATCTCAAATCAATAGGAGAAAAGAATTGCAGATGTTATGGCTCCTAACCACAGGGGCGGGAACCCCAAAGCAAGGAAGCTCTCTGCTGGCTCAAATTGCTGAACACACATCCTGAAACAAAGAAGCTGGACGAGAATTCTGGAGTGCCGGGAAAGGCAAAGCAAGCCTCCAAATGGAAAACTCACAGCATTGTCTCCATTTGCTTTACCTGAAATTTAAATTATGTATGATGGAATTGAGTGGTCTTTCTGACTAAATCGGTGGCGGGTGGGGGGGCGCGGTGACAATAGCAATAGCAAATAACTTCTGGAGCCAACAGAAAGAAAATTGCTTTTCTGTCATAGGACTTAATCATAATATTTGTGCATAAACGTGAAAAACAGAACAGAGCTTTCGAGGGGCTGTTACAGATGGTTCATGTAGAAGAACTTTTATCCATATGAGAATCTCAAAGCAGCCTTGACCACACTCATAAGGAAATAGCCACAGATGAAGTAAGCCATATAGATGGTTCTGCCAGCCCACAGTGGATGGGGAACATGTTTTGAAATATTAGCACCAGGGTGCAACAAGGAGATTTACTAAATGCACTTACGTATATTCAGATTTCTGTGTTTTGAAGATACCAGTTCCAAAATGTTTCCCATGAAATTTATGCAGCAGATATATTTGTTTAATAAACATGGGAAAATAAATGAATTATTCTTGAATGAATGCAGGAAAGTAAATTCGCTGTAATTTAAATGCAAGAATAATTCATTTTATGTCCTATGTTTATTAAGCAAATATATATTGCAGATATATGTATGTACATATACACGTATGACCTCAGAACAGCATAAATGAGCAGTGTTGACACTGATACGATTCCAGCTAAAAGTGAAAACACTTGATTTGACATTTTACTTTTTTCCACCCTTATTCTCAATTAACACCAAATGTTCCTTATATATTTTTTAATCCTGAAAATAGCTTACAAGCCTACCTTCTTCCCTGATTGTTTCCTTGAATGCCATATAATTGGATATAATTATAACAAATCTTTAACAGATTCAAGAAGATTTCAGTGTATTTTGAACTGAACTGACTTTAAGAGGAATCCAATTTGTTTCCCCTCCCTGAGGTAATGTAAGTAGATTTGATAAAGACTTAAGTATTTTGTTCTAACTGAATAAAATAGTTGTTTCTGAAAAGGCTAATATAATCTTGAACTTTATCAATTGAATATGACATCTAAAATGAGGAAGCTAAGAATCTCTCTCTACTCTGCTTAGATCATTGTTGAAATATTTGTCCACTCTGGGGACTGTACTTTCAGAAAGACATCAATGAATTTGAGGTTTTTCCAGAAAATGGTGTTGTATTTGATAAGGAAATTCAAAGTTATGCTCAAAGGGAGCCATTGGTTGAGATAACCCAATGGACCTGGTAAGCCCAACTATTCCATACTTCTATGAATAAATTCGATTATGAATAATTTTCTTATATAATGTATGTCAAGTACATCAAAGTGAGAAGTTTTATGACTTCTCATTCAAGTTGTAAGTCAGAATCCCATGACTTAATAAACCAAATTTGAGTTCATAATTTAATTATATCACAGATCTAAAATGCACATTTTAGCCTCACTTATTTTTGGCAGGAATTATGATTTTTTTCTTCTGCCTATAAAAAATAGAATTTTGACACTCTTATTATAGAATATTGAACTTTTTACAGGAGCTCAGTTCTATATTCTATAGATGTCTAAATTTTACAAAGCAAAATCTACTTTGAGAATATAATTAGAAGAAAGAAATTTTTTCACAAAGGTTAAAAATATTTAAATATTTCCAGCAAGGAGTAGGACATTAGAGTTAGGGTGATAATAGATTTGAAGGGTCTTATCCAGGAAAAAAACAGGCAGGACTCAGATATGGTTGTGTTTTGAGGAGGAGGAATGTCAACGAAGATACTTGTGCCCTGTTCTTTAAAAAACTTAGGTGAAGGAACTGATGTTTTCAGAATTACAGCATTCCACCAGAACTACACATATATACATATGTGTGTGTGTATATATTTGTATATATGCACATATGAAATATGAAATATATACATATGAAATATGTGTACATATACATACAAATATATACATATGAAATGTATATGTTTCCTATACATATATGTATATATGTAAACACATACGTATGTATATTTCATATATGTATACATATGAAATATGTATATTTGAAACATCCCCTAAAGTTTCACTGAAAGGACTTGCCCTTCCAGGAAAACACATTTTTTTTTCTCTATACCACAACACTTGCCATGTTTTTTCCCCAAAACAACATCAAGCCCCTTCCCTTAAAAATCCACCACCTTCTTGAAAACACACCTCAGCCATCTAAGCAAAGCACACATTGTAATTTATTAATCCACCTTATGATTATTTCCATGTAGACCCACTGCTTTCTCTTCATTCTTGCAATGGCTGCTTTCACTTTGGAGGTCTTCATCAATCATCCCTTTTCTTTATCCCATAGTGCTAGCACAATATGCAATTATTTCTTCATTTCACTTAGTTGCCTGATTATTAGTAATTTTTCTACCTGTGTAGGTGAACTAAGTATAAAACCATTTCTGCCATATCCCTTTAATTAGAAATTTTTCTTTGTTTTCACTTTATTTTCCGATTTTTCTTCAAAAGCTTTTATCACCACAACTAGGTAAGCAATAGAGTGAATGTTGCCTAGGAAATGTTGAATGCCTGCTGGAAAAAATTTACCTAGACTATTCATAGCCCTGTGCAAATATAAAATATCGGCAGTGGGTAATTTTTTTGTATTTGCTACATCTCTTACAGGTTGCATGTAATTCCTTCTGTGAAGCCTACATTTATTACACAGCAATGCCAAACAAAACCAAATACTGCAAAATAACTGAATACAACTTATATCAAGGAAAGAAATCCTTTAAGTAAAAAAGAGCCAAACAAATTGGGGATGTTTATGTGATAGATTTGAATTTATTTCCTTAGAAATTTCCCTCACTTACCCATAAATGCTTACACTGATTAACAGGGTACTTTTCATTTTTTTATTTCAACTCTTTAGGATCTCTGAGATGGGAATTTCGGAGTCACCAGTGGTCCCCGTGACAATTCAAATGAGGAGATAGATGCTGAGGTTTTTGAAGGAGGTCCTGGCCAACCAGGATAAATGAATAGCGAATCAAGTGATTGTCAAGGCAATATTTTTTTTCCTTGAAAAGCAGAAGAATGATACAATATTTTATGCTTTACCATTTCCCTGCAAGTTTTATCTTTTCCTGTCCCAGAACTGATGAGAAGTTTATTTTTTCTTCTAAAAGAAAAGTAGAAGAAGAGGAAGGGACCATCCATTTAGAGATAAGAAATGTTACATTGCAAAAACAGAATGAACAAGGAGATTATACAAGAGGATTGTAATGGAGGCTTTCAAAAGAACTTCACTCCAGTATAGGCCAAGCCCTGTTCACTGTTTTCATCCTAACTTGATCAGCAATAGAAAGCTTTCCTGTTGGTAAAACTAATTCACTCAGAACTGATGGCCTAAGGTCTCAGCGTAGCAAAAATCCTTCTCTGGGAACATTTGCTACTGTCTACATAAAAGCTCTTTCTATCATAACTTCTTTAAAGTAAAACATAAAAATTGCATTCTCTTTCTGAACTCATTCACTGTAAAGGCAGGACTCTGATTATTTGTATGACCTATGTTCTAATGTTACTGCAAAGGTTAGTTCACTAAGTGCTTATAGATTTATTTCCTAAAAATGAAAAGTAGGCTTCTAAGATTTCTATAAACTGGCAAGCTATTACAAATGGAGGAATAATGTTCTGGAATTGGAAAACAATGCAGATATTTGGAAATACTTTGACCCATAATGAAACATTCAATATTGTGTTTTAAATTTTAGGAAAAAATGAGTGAATGAATGAATGAATGAATGAACAAATGAATGAATCCTCCAGGAAATGGAACTTATGGGAAATCATGCAGATGACTTTTTAGACTACTTTTATAGAAATTGTAAATCAACTGAAGCAAACCCTAAAAATATTGTCTTTATTAGGGGTCATAAGTCCAATTAGAGACCCGTGACCAGTTCTGGAAAATTTCCAGTTGTGTCTTTAGCAGAGACATAGAATTAATTATCCCTTCATGCATATGCCACTATTTTGAAGGAACAGAACTCTCGGTTTGACCAAAGCCCAGGTCCTTGTCTTTAAATATGTTTTTGCATTAGTATTCTCTCAATTTTTCTTCTGAGTAATTTAAAGCATTGTGTGGTTGTCCCTTTTGTGAATCTTCCCATCATCCACATGGGAGAAGAATACAATAAAAGATCAGGGTGACTTATTTCACTTAACACAATACCCTCTAGGTCCATCCATATTGTCCCAAATGGCAAGATCTCATCCTTTTTATGAATGCATAATTGTGTGTGTGTGTATACATCTTCTTTATCCATTCCTCTATTTGCAGACACTTAGATTGCTTTCATATCTTGGCTATTGTAAATAATGCTACAAAAAACATATGGGTGCATGTATCTTTTTTAATTAGTGATTTTTTTTTCTTTGGGTAAATACTCATTAGGCTACTTCTATAGTTTGATAACCATCTGTGTGCTGATAACTCATAAATCTTATCTACAGCCTCAGATTTTCTCCTGAACTCCCAATTTTTATGTTTAACTGACTACAACCTATGTATACCACAGGCACCTCAAAATCAATTTGTCTAAGTATGTACCTATTATCATCTCCCATTTGTCTAGTCTCCTATTGTAATCCCAAAGCCAGGAAATAGCACCAGCTTCTACCCTATTGCCCAGTCTGGTGACCTGTATGTATCACCAACCATTCCCCACACACCCACACATCCACTTATCGTTGCTTCCACTATTACTACCCCAATCCAGACTACTATCCTCTTTTGCCTAAACCCTTATTTTTCCCCAGTGTCCTAAATATGTACTGTTTCTTTCCAATCTATCATTCGCATTGCAGTATAATTTTTCTAGAGCTTTTTTCTCAATAGTTTAGTATTTCAAAAGCATCACTTCACCTTTGAAAAATTGCAGGTTCCTTGACCTGATTTTACAATGGGTTTGTAATCAGAGCCCAGCTTTCCTTTGTCACTTTCTCCCTACTAAGGTCCACCCCAACCTTAAAACAGACCTTTGCCCAGTTCCTTGGAATTATCACAGACCCTTCAAGTCTGTTTATCTACATTGCCCTCTGATGAAATATTTATCCTCCATTTTTCCTGCAGCTAATTCCAACTCATCCTTCAGATTTCAACCAAGAGGTTTTCCTGCCAGAAGTCTTGCATGATCTCCTAACTTGGACTTTCTATCACCGTACAAACAACACTATACTAGAATGGGTTTTGTTTATCCCAACGTGGCTGTCAAGCTCAGAAAGAACAGGGAATGTCTGTCTTGAGCATCACAGCAGCCCCAGCACCTGGCAGCCAGAGTTATTGGCACTTAGAAGTTACTCAACACATTAGGGTCCAATAGATGAATTTTTTAGGGCAAAGTCCAGAATATGAGTTTAGTCCTGACTGTTATATTACTAGTTAGTTCATTAGGTCAAGGATAAAGTAAAGCAGGTGCCAACATCTGAGGCTTTTTTTAAAGATTTAGGGAACAGATTTTCGGAATAGATTTGTATGGTTTTCAGTCTCCTCTCTTAGCAACTTAGAACAGATATCAATTGGTAGAAGGCTTTTTGACACCAGAATTTAGTAAAAGCCAAACTGTTTCTTAAAAATGTCTTTCATCTCCTTATTTGTCATCATTCCCAATCTTAATAGAGATGTTAAAGTACATTTTAATTAAATTTTCATTGCTTTCTGATAACAATTGGATTTCTTTTTTTTTTTTTAAGATTTTATTTTATTTGTCAGAGAGAGTGAGCACAGGCAGACAGAGTGGCAGGCAGAGGCAGAGAGAGAAGCAGGCTCCCTGCCGAGCAAGGAGCCCGATGCGGGACTCGATCCCAGGACGCTGGGATCATGACCTGAGCCGAAGGCAGCTGCTTAACCAACTGAGCCACCCAGGCGTCCCAACAATTGGATTTCTATTGTTGTTTCTGCTCAACTCTTTGCCTAATAAAGATTGATTGACTCTCAGCCTTCCACCTTGAGATCTGGAATCAGTTTACTGGTAGTTTGCTGGAACAGAGCCAGAGTTGTCCTTATTCACTTGACAGAAATAGCTCTGTGTGACAGTAGCTGTGTGATTTATGACGGACTAATACTAATTTACTGGTGGAGTTGGATGGGTGGGTTTAACTTTCTCAAAGAAACTATAGAGGCTGATCTAAGTCAAGCCCGCTATAATCTCGGATCACCAATTCATATTTCAAACCATACCTTTTACTAACATTGCAATTGGGGTAAATGCTATTCGAAGCAACACACTAAAGTTAGTAACTAAAATTGTGGCTTTGTGGTGATGAGGCCATTTTAATCTCATTTATTTCTATCTGGTTATTTCATATTCATTTATAGGATATATGTAACTAATAATAAGCTGGTTTTCATTACTTCTTTTCTTCATATAGATAGACATGGACATATAGATGTTGATTTGGAGGTACGGATAATGCGGTAGATGTAAATAGATATAAATATGGATATGATATATCTATATCTATATATAGATCTATATCTATATATAGATGATACAGATAGGTATAGGTATAAATTTGAGATATAGAGATATAAATATAGATATTGATATACATATAATGCTGTTTTTTCTTTGTACCGATTTCTGTAGTGTTTAGTGGTATGTTTTACTTAGGATTACTTGTATGCTTAAGTGTCTCAGTATTAATATTTAAAAACATTGGTCCTTTAATAATTCACTTTTTTAAATTTATCATTTTGTTAAAAATAAGGAAATGGCTTAGAAGATTTCAATCCAAAACATTATGTGAAATTTTCGCTTTTAATGCCACAGATTCTAAAACTAACACCTTTTTTTTTTTCTTTAACGTGGCCTGGGTCTTAAATGTATAGTACTCAGGTTGGTTGGTTTTTCCTACAGAAATTTAAGGAAAACCTGAAATTCCTTTTTGTAATGTTCACTTACACGGAAAGAGATGCCTATATACGTTTTTGTGACCCGGACTTTTAGAACAGCTCATTAGTGCCATTTAGCATGTAATAGATATTTTGGCTAAAGAAGTTTATGGGTTTTACAAATGATTTCTTCCTCCCACACACCAAATTTAACAGTTTTATAGTCTTTTACAACTTCCACCCCCATTCATGCACCTCATCATTATACCAAGAGCCAAATTTTAATGATTTTTGTTGCCTCTAGCACCAAATACATGTTCAGAAGTGATGCACCCAAACGCTGATTAAATGCCAAACTTTACTGATGAAAAACAGGTCCACTACGTAAGTAATAATGATGAGTGAGATTTCATGCTGTTTTCCTGCCAACAGACCATCAGAAATGGAGTTCAGTTCATATAAAAACAGGCTTCTACCAAACAAGTCAAGATGGCTGGCAGCTTTGGTAAACATGTAAATGAACTTGATAACCCTCCCTATTTGGAGAGCTATCCCTATTATTCATGTAAAATACTCTCCTGCTTGCTTTATTTGGCTTGCTTTAAAATGTCAAGGGATTTGCAAGGGGGCCATTAGTTTCAAAAACTCCTAAATTAACTATATGTGTATTATGATAGCTGACCAAGACCTGAAGTACAATATGCAGGAACTCTTGAAGAAACCTGAGAAACACAACAGAATCTAATGTTTTATCAAGAATAATGTATAAGGTAATTAAAAGGTACCATTATTATAGGGCACTATGTAAAGAATGCTTCATGAAGAATTGTATCTTGTTATCTTTAACAAGACATAACGATATGCTTTTAATAATAATATGTATTTACTGATCACCTTGTATTTTTTAGACCCAGTGCTATGTTCTCTGCATATATGAATTCACATAACCCATACAATATTTTCATGTAAAGAACATTATTCATTTTATTGATTTATTTGACAGAGAGAGAGAGAGCACAAGCAAGGGGAACAGTAGAGTGAGAAGGAGAAGCAGGCTCCGGGCTGAGCAGGGAGCCCAATGAGGGCTCCATCCCAGGACCCTGGGATCATGACCTGAACCAAAGACAGATGTTTAACCATCTGAGCCACCCAGGTGCCCCCATTATTCTCATTTTACAGATAGGAACACTGAAGAGCAGAGAAATTAAGTACCTTGCTCAAGCTCACGTATAAGCTTTGTATTTAGATCTAGAATTCAAATCCTGATATATTGGATCCAGACTCTTCTCACCACACAATAAACACCACACTGCATGTACCTACACATACACAATTTATATTTCATCCACTCCTTTTTTAAACTTAAATTGTCATATTAATCATCTGAGTCTTTTTAGAACCAAATCCCTACAATCTATTGTAACTGAAATAAGAATGGGAAGAACTTGAGTGATTTACAGGCCACTTCCTGAAAGATGGCCGTGCTATGATGTGCACACACATATAGGTGTCCCCTTCAGGGCTGAGCTGGTTCTCGACAAAATGAGACAACCGAGTTTTGAGTTTGAGCCTCTCCAAGGTTTATTTTACACACCATTCCCACCACTTATCTCCAGAAAGTGCTTGTCCTTCTTTCTTATGACTGTCAAGATATCCTTCTTTATGACCTAACTCCACTGGGTTGGACAGTGGCAAAGATTTGCTGATGTCTTTATGTAGCTTTCCAATACCACATTTTATAAAACACATTCTCTGTATGTCATTCTCTCATGTCTTCATAGGAAGTTTCTTCTATCCATGAAAATTCAAGAGATTTCTATTATCCCCAGTGAGAGGAAGTCTGTTACCCTAATAAGGCATTTTCTGAGTGTTTGACCAAACTAATAGTAACTGCAAACCTTTGGGTCAGTGCTTTCCTTTGCCTAAAAACTGTTCTTTTCTCTGCTATCTAATGCATTCTGTAATTTCCAAATTTTGTCTATCCCTCTTGCTTCTAACTAGCTCTTATATTTAGTGCCTGAATAACTCTGATTCAACTTTACCTCTAACATTCACAATTTTGACCCATGAAGTGCACGTGAGCACTCATACACATACATACACACACACACACACACACACACACACACACACATACCCTTCTGGATGCCTTCTTATATGAACGACCTTTTTTGCCTCCTGGATACTAAACTTAGTATGATAGCTAGCCTCACACTACCATGACTACTCAGCTCATTCTACAACCCATTTCTGTTAAATTTCATTGCATCTCAATAGAGCAGTAAAAATCAAAGTGTTGTTTTTATAAAATATCAAATATTTTGCAAAATACCATCATTTTCTTAAAATAGCCATTCTCATTTTTTATCATTTCATAATGATGAACAATGGCATCAAATATTGTGTCCTAGAAAAAATAAGTTAGGGGGCACCTGGGTGGCTCAGTGGGTTAAAGCCTCTACCTTCGGCTCAGGTCATGATCCCAGGGTCCAGGGATTGAGCCCCGCATCAGGCTCTCTGCTCAGTAGGGAGCCTGCTTCCTTCTCTCTCTCTCTGCCTGCCTCTCTGCCTACTTGTTATCTCTGTCTGTTAGATAAATTAAAAAAAAGAAAAGAAAAGAAAAATAAATTAGTAAGGCAATTTGATTACTGGGTCTTTGGTTCTGGCATAAAGGACATCTTTAATTCACTTAATTTTAATTGTTTTATAGTGTACTTTAATTATACACCTAAAAGAAATTATTTGAATATAATCTATTCCTAAATACAAGAACTAAGAACAGAATTGATCAGTATCGTTAATAAAGTAAGAGAAAGGTAATAGTGTGACAACTAGGCAGTTTATTAAATAAGAATTTCTAGTGGAAGAAAATACATATTGGACCTACATGAATTATGAAAAAAATACTTAAGTGAACATGCTTGAAATTGGAATTTAAAAATACATATAAATTTATCTTTTAGGAGAAATTAGAAAGAATAGGAAATAAAAAGATGAGAATAACAGAAGTAAAGATTTAATTATAAAAAATATGTCAAAGTGGGCTCCTGGGTGGCTCAGTTGGTTAAGCAACTGCCTTTGGCTCGGGTCATGATCCCAGAGTCCCAGGATTGAGTCCTGCATCCGGCTCCCAGCTCCACAGGGAGTCTGCTTCTCCCTCTGACCTTCTTCCCTCTCATGCTCTCTCTCACAAATAAATAAATAAAATCTTTATAAAAAACTTATCAGAGTGCTATTTTGATGAAAAAATAACATGGAATTGAGGTTAAAAAATTGCCAGTAGTAGAACAAAATAAAAAGTGATAATATTAGAAAACCAAAACAAAAAATAAAAAACAAAAATTGTGATAATATTTAAACAAATCTTTGAAAACTTTAGAAGGTATTAAATTTTGCTTTCAGAAGTTGCTAGGCAGCAAATAAAAATATTTTTCTTCAGAAGATTCTCAAGTCAAAGAAATGGCATGAACATAGAGATTCAAAACATAGAAAAATGCAAATATAATAAAGATTTTATTATTCTTATTACCACTGACAACAAAAAGCTTACAACAAATGTGAGAATAAAAGAACCTTGGGTATAAAAGTTACTTTAGTTGAGGGGCGCCTGGGTGGCTCAGTGGGTTAAGCCTCTGCCTTTGGCTCAGGTCATGATATCAAAGTCCTGGGATCGAGTCCCGCATCCGGCTCTCTGATTGGCAGGGAGCCTGCTTCCTCCTCTCTCTCTCTGCCTGCCTCTCTGCCTACTTGTGATTTCTCTCTGTCAATAAATAAATATATAAAATCTTAAAAAATAAAGTTACTTTAGTTGAGAGTAACTTGAGTTACTTGTAATGAACACAGATTAGTAAAATAAAAAATTAATTGTCCTTCATTTTAAAAGAATATTAATTTTCAATAAAATTAATTTTCAGGAATTAAAAATCTAAAACTAGAATAATATAGCCCTTCTGTTTCTTCATATCTATGTGTTCCTGAATGTAGTAGCCAAGTACTTCAAAGGGAAGCTACACAGAGAAGTATTACAGGTTCTGGATTCTAAGAAACCTACCTCATTAGGAAGAAGCAATGCTGTCCTTCATGAAGCAACATGAAAGTTTGTACTAAGCTTCTAGAGCAAAACCAAAGAAATCTAAAATCCTGCCCTGTTCTTGGAGCAGGGGGGCTCTATTATTGGCTATTAACCAGACTTAGCACATACGGAGGAAAATCACACATATCATAATAATAAGTAAGAGTAGGGATAAGAATTACATGAAATCCAAGGATGGGCTTCAAAAGCAAAATGATCAGAAAATGACTTTTTCCAATTTGGGATTTGAACTTGACTTTGAAAATAGGCATACATTAAGGTAGAAAAAGATAAAAGAAAACCAAGAAAGAATAAAAAAATGTATAATGATCCAGATATAGCAACACCCATTCTCATGGAATAGTGAGGACCAGCACCAAGACTTCATTTCAGAAACAGCAGAAAATAAGGTGGTTATAGGATAGACTTGGATCATGAAGTTTTGAAAGGAAATAGAGTGTTTTTACTATTATTTTTTAAAAGACTTTATTTATTTATTTGACAGAGAGAGATCACAAGTAGGCAGAGAGGCAGGCAGAGGGAAGGGGGAAGCAGGACCCCTACTGAGCAGAGACACACCCCCCCCCCCCCCCCCCCCCGGTTGCAGAGCTCAATCCCAGGACCAGGATCATGAGCTGAGCCAAAGGCAGAGGCCCAACCCATTGAGTCACCCAGGTGCCCCTTACTATTATTACTTACAGCAGTAACCACATGTATCCCCTATGCCCATCTTCCCTCTTCAGCGTGATGGAAGAGAACCAGATAGACCCTGTATGTGCACAAAAAGGATTTCTTACACCACAGGAGAGAAAGCCCAAACTCCAAATTGGGAAGATTGCAAGGCTACGTAGTGCCCTCTCCCCTCCTCTGAGAGGGAAAGAAACCTTTGCTCCCTAATGTTTTACAATTCTTTGGAATGTGAACAGATAGCCCCAGGTTTTATCTGGATTTTACACCCTTGGAAAAGCAAGCACATTTAGAAATAAATCTCCAACTCTGTCCAAAGCTTTCTCATTATCTACTCAGTCATCTTTTACTTTTTACTTCCTTTAATCCAGCTTCCAGTTTTCTTTGCTCGGAAATCTTTGAATGTTCAGAAACATGAAAATATGCCCTTCCTCGCATCAGGCAGGCCTAAATTTAAATCATAGATCCATAATTTACCAGCTATATGCATTTGCACAGTGATTTAATATCTTTGAGGCTCAGTTTCCTCAACTGTAAAATAAGAGTAAAACTTTAAAGGAAGTAACTTATAAGTTGTTGTGCAATGTAAAAGGGACAATGCAGGTAAACAGCTAAAAACGTTGCCTGGCCCTGTGGTAAGAGTTTAAGTCATTTAGCTACAATTATTTGTATTTTGAATTCCAGAAAACAACCTCTAAATTTTCTGTAACTAAAATATGAGGGCATTTACAAATTGATAAGCTGGAGGTGGAAAATGGTGTTTAAGTACTGTCATTAAGAGCACAGTCTTTGGGATGAGCCAGTACTGGATTTGGGTTTGAATCCTGCCTCTGTCATTTACTGACCATGTAACCTTGAAGGGAAGACTTGGAGGTATCTCTTGGTTTTCTAAGCTTTCTTTTCCTGACATTTAAAAGGTTGGTAGTGATACTTCACTAGGATTGCTACAAAAATTAAGTGAGATAGTACACAAATAGCATAAAACCTGGTGTATATTAAGCTCTCAGTATGTGTTAATCCTTTTTATTATTGTTTTGATTGTTATTGTTATTACCATGGGACACCTAGGGAGGTGGGTTTAGAAGTCAAATTTAGGCAAAAGGATATTGGAATGATACAAGTGTGAGAGCCCAGAACTCCTAGGAAAGAGAGGGTGCTAAGCCTGTCTAGAATTGTGAGGGACATTCTGATTTTCTCTGCTTGCATTTACTTCAGGAAAGAGTCTCTAGTGTTTATAAAGAACATGTTCAATTGTGTTTTCCCAGATGGAAGTGGTCTACACTTAATCATGCCAGAGGGTTGACTAGTATTCTAGTATATTTCTAAAGTAATGGAAAAGATGGCAGAGAAGAGGGCAACATGTTTAACTTGAGTAGACCAGAGTCAACAAAGAAAGAGCTGGAGAAGAATTTTTCATCCTATTCTATGAAATGGTCATATATTCCACTATTTTCTGAACACAAAGAAATGAATCAAACATTGTTAGTATTTACAAAATATGAATGACCTAAAAGAATGCTTTGTAATAATTTAGAAAATAAAACAAATAGGACACATATGATTTTTTAAAACTGCAGTGATGTCATCCAATTCAATGTCTTTTTTATGTATATGAGTCTCAAAATCCTTACAAGTAAGACATTCTATAAAGTGATGAAAATGGGAAGACCATAAAAAACTCATCAAAGCTTGGGGAGGGAGGCAAGAGACAACTTTAAGGTAGAAATGGAAAAGACAATATGGCTTATGATGATTATTCCCATTTGTTATCAAAGATAGTTTTAAAAACCATTTTTTTTCCAATAGAGTATACTTTTTTTTTAATTTGTGTAAAGTGCAGGCTTTGGTAAACATAGAAATCCACAATAGGTGGCTTAAATGGTACTTTCCCACAAATTTCCTGGAGAATCATTTTCTAACAGCTAGAATGCTTCTTTTGTCTTAGAGCCTTTTACTTTAAATTAAATTGAGAACAAATTGCCTATTACCTCTTTATGGTATTTCTACACTTAAGACACCAGGAAATTCTATAATATGATTCCTTTTCAAAGAAGTTAAATAGAACCCTTATTTTAATACTCTTACCAATTTCTATACCATTTGCAAAATTGATTCTGCCCTTACCAGTTTCAATCATGTTCTTCAGATTTGGTCAGTAATTCAATCCTTAATGCTATTGAAGAGTTTAAACTGAACTTTCATAAGCCCTGCTATTTGTTTGCCTTTGTTTTTATAACTAGGGGGAGAGCAATAAACACACATGCACACACATATACACAATACACTATGTATTATACTATATGTTAATACCTAGTAGGGCCTTACATGTGATTTGTATAAAACTTACCCTCTGGCCTCACCTTATTATTCTACTGTTTTCTCTGTTACTTGTTTTTTATCTTACTGTTTTACACACACACACACACACACACACACACACACACACACATATTTAAATATTTTATCTATTTATTTTAGAGACAGAGAGAGAGAGAGAATGCACCGTATCCATGCATGAGCAAAGTGAGGAGGGAGCAGAAAGAGACAAGGAGACAAGAAGACTCTGGGCTAAGTGTGGAGCCCACGGGGCTCTGTCCCACTACTCTGATCTCATGACATAAGCCAAAATCAAGAGTCGGCTGCTTAACTGACTAAGCCACCCAGGCTCCCCACATATATTTTTAGAAGTCACTTTATCTGGGATTCCAAACAAATTAGTAACAAGGACTTAACATCATTAAAAAAAATGGTTACCTTATTTCTCAAATACACACACACAGATGTATACACACATATACACACACATCTTTGTGGCTTTGTAAAATCAATAATTAATTGCTTTGGAGATCTAAAATATAAAATTTGTAATTATATACACTGGTCATAGTGTTTAAAAGAATTGCCTCAGTGACTCAGTTGGTTGAGCATCAGACTCTTGGTTTTGGCTCAGGTCAGGATCGTATGGTCCTATGGGATCAAACCCCACATAAGACTCAGTGCTCAGCAGGGAGACTGCTTGTCCCTCTCTGTCTGCTTCTTCATGCCCCTGCCCCCACTCATGCTCTCTCTCTCTTTCCCTCTCATAAATAAATAAATAAATAAATAAACAAACAAATAAATAAATAACATCTTTTACAAAAAAAGAAGAATTTACAGGTGAAGATATTATCACATGCATGTTTTTTCTCGTTCCTTTTTTAAAAAGTTGTTCAAATCACACTTTGCTCCAGAACAGCATACAACTCTACTAGATGCCAAGATATAACAGATACCTAAAATATGTCCACTTAAAGATAAATGGACCTTTCTAAAGATTCTATGTTTAGAAAATATTTCAGGTGTGTTTTAAACCAATAATAATGAAAAAACCACTTTAAAAGGATGTCCTTAAAACTATACTCAACCACTTCCTACTCATTTAAGAAAATTCCAATTTTTTTTTTTTTTTGCAAATCCTAATTCTAATAAATGATCATTCTGTAAATGTTAACAGGGTCCAGAAAGCAATATATAGCCAAGTGCAACTGTTTGCAAACTGGCACATTTCCAGATAGATAAGGCATGCACACCCCCTCTCTGAGAGGCAAAATAATGGCACACTAATGCTGCCCACATCCAAATCCTCAAAGCCTGGAATATACTTTATACAGCAAAATAGAGTTTTCAGCTGTGATTTAATTAAGGATTCTGAGAATGGGAGTTATCCCAGCTTACCCAGCTGAGTCCAATAGAATTACAAAGGTCTTTATAAGACCAGAATCAGAAAAGGAGATGTGATTTTGGTCGAAGATGTCAGAGTAATGCATTTGCTGGCTTTGAAAATGGAAGAGGGCCATGAGCCAAGGAATGTAAGCAGCCTGTAGATGCTGGAAAAGGGCAATGAACAGATCCCCCCACCCCCAGATCCTTCTGGAGGAATGCAGCCCTGCTGAAGTTTTGATATTAATCTAGTGAGATTTCTGAGATCTGAATAGCAAAAAAATAAATGTGTATTCTCTAAGTCACTGTTTATGGTAATTTGTGATAGCAGCAGTAAGAAACTAAATCAATGTCCAAAAGAATTTCTCTATACTTGCCATTTCCACTTTCTTTCTTCTTATTCTCTCTCAGTCTCTACCCCCAACTAGTCATTCTTCCTCACCACTCCACTGAAAATGTTCTTGTAAACATCAGCAATGACCTCTATGTTGCCAAAACCATTAGCCAGTATTCAGGTCTTGCCTTCTAAACCCATCAACAGCATCTGACACATTTGATCACACCATTTTTGAAACATCTTCCTGCTGTAGCTTCCAGGACGCAACTGTCTCCTGGTTTCCCTCATCCTGCTTCTCAGTCTCCTATGAAAGATCCTCCTTCTCTTCCAACTTCTAAAATCAGTGAGCCTCAGGGAGCAGTCTTCCAACCTCATCTCTATCTATAACGTCCTTCCTAAGCATTCTCATTAATTGCCATAAATTTGAATACTATGTGTAGCCTGGTAACTCCTAAAAGGAGAGCTTCAGGTATACAACCACCTACTTGACATCTCTTACATTTCTTTTAGGCTTTTCAAACCTAACATGTTTATAAGCAAACTGTCAGTTATTTTCCCTGCTCTTCAACATGTTTCCCCCATCTTCCCCATCTCAATAAAGGGCACCACCATTCACTGAGTTGCTCAAGAAAAAAACTCAGGGGTGTCATTACTCCTTTCTTTCTTGTACACATCATCTTAGAAGATCCTGTTAGCTCTTATATATGTGGAGGGATGACTAACTGCTACCAAAGTTTGTTTCAGATTTCTGCTTTTTGTTACGCTACAGAAACTACAGCAGAACAAGTAAGATCTGTGGGACATTTTCAAATGATCTAATATACATATAATTACAATCCCTGAATGATGGGAGAAAATAATAGGACAGAAGAAATATTTGAAAAGAAATATTTGAAATATTTGAAAAATATCTAAGAACTTCCCAAAAGTGATATAAAAGACATAAATACATCAATCCACAGATCCAATCTCAATGAAATCCATGCAGAATAAATACGATAAAATGAATCATGCTCAGTCAAGCTGCTGAAAATCAAAGATTAAAGAAAAATGTCTTAGAGGGAGCCATAGCCATAGGTATACAATAAATAAAGGAAAAAATACAAATGATGTCTAATCTCTCATTAGCATTAATAGAGGCAGAAGACAATGAAACAGCATCTTTAGAGTACTAAAACTAAAAAGTAAACATCAGCCTCTACTCCTATAATGTAGACGAACTAATAGAAACAAACAAAAGTACACAAAAATGTTCTAGAGACATAACTCAGAAAATCATCTCTAGCAGATTTTCACTATAAGAAAGGCCAAGTTATTCAAGTTATGAATTGTCCTCTAAATCCTGGCTTAGATGCATCATAAAATTTTGATATATAGTGCCACTGTTTTCATTTAACTCACAATATTTTCTAAATTTTCTTAAAATTTCTTCCTTGATCCATGGGTTATCTAGAAATATGTTATTTAGCTTCCAAATAATTTGAGGGGTTTTAGATATGTTATTATTATTGATTTCTAGTTTAATACTGTGCTCAGAGAACATACTTTGTGTGATTTCAATACTTTGATATTTCTTATTGAGAATAATTTTATGGTCCATCAAATGGTCTAATTAGGTCCATCATATGGTCTAATTAGATAAATGTCTGAAACCAATGTGTATTCTACAGTTGTTTGGAAGAGGGTTTAATTAATGTCACTTAGGCGAAGGTGGTTGACAGTGTTACTCAAATCTTTTATATCCTTACTAAGATCTTTTTTCTGGCATTCTATCAATTGCTGAGAAGTGTCCTGAAATCTCTATCTATGATCATGGATTGCTTTCTTTCTCATTTAGTTCTGCCAATGTTTGCTTCATGTGTTTTGAAGCTGTATTATTAGGTCCATACATATTTGGAGTTATTATGAGACTTTTTGAGCAACCATTCTATCAATATTAAATGTTTCCTATAATACTTTTATGCTTAAAATCACCTTTTCTTGATAAAATTACAGTAACACTAGCTGTCTTCCTTGCAGTATGTATTTTTCAACCTTTTACTTTCAGTTTGTTGAGACTTTATACTTCTAAACAGCATGCAATTAGGTCTTGCATTTTTTTTTTAGATTTTATTTATTTATTTGACAGAGAGAGATCACAAGTAGGTAGAGAGGCAGGCAGAGAGGCAGGCAGAGAGAGAGAGAGGGAGGCAGGCTCCCCGCTGAGCAGAGATCCTGATACGGGACTCGATCCCAGGACCCTGAGATCATGACCTGAGCCGAAGGCAGTGGCCCAACACACTGAGCCACCCAGGCATCCCAGGTCTTGCATTTTTTATCCATTTTTACAATCTCTGCTTTTATTTGAAATTTATTTCTTTTCTATTTAATGCAATCATTGTTCTATATTGGTCTAATACACTATATATATTTTTTTTCAATTTAGCCTATTTGTTCTTTGTTCCTCTGTTTTTACCTTCCTTATTTCTTTTATGTGCATCAAATATTTCTCTTTGCCTTACTATTTCATTTTACCTTTTATTTTGATATGTTATCCAAATATATTTTGATGTTTAACTCCTAGAAATTAGGATATGCATATCTCGGTTATCAGTCCACCAACAAATAACCTCATTACTTCACAAACAATATAAAAACCTTACAATCACTCTATAATTTCATTATTCCATGCTTAACTTTTGTGTTCTTGTTAACCTATGTGGATTTCATGCCCCTAGACTCTTCCATAAATCAGAAATAAATTTCCACTTTGTTTGAAGTCATTATACATTTGGGATCTATTTGTTACCCAACCCAGTGCAGCATACTTATCAAATACAACTATTAAAATATATCACAATTCTGACCAAACCTCACCTTCACCTCTACGACTTTGGTCTGATACATATCTATATGGACTTTTACGCTAGCTTTCGAGATGATGTCCTGCTTCCACTCCATCCATTGCCTTAGTCTATTGTTCTGATATTTTAAATCAGTAAATCAGATCATGTCACACATATTTTCTGTCCATTACTTAAAACCCTCCAGTAGCTTAGAGTAGAGGCCTAAATCCTCAGTCAGGGATTAAATTAAAAACACTGAATAAGTAATAGAGTAGTACCAACCAGCCCACTCCTTAGTGATTAATCAATCCTGAGGGAAGAATCAGTGCATCTGCCAAGGCAAGGAGATAATAAGGGGCTCTGAGTAACAGCTATATTCTCAACAGTGTGGAAGTGTTTCATTGATTCAATAATGAATTTGGTTGTATCAGTGCAAATAGGCTGAATTTAGCATGGCTGACTAGGTCTTGTATGTTCTGACCCCAGATTTCCTCTTCGACTTCATATTCTACCCCTTTTCTTTCTCTCCCTATGCTTTGGCAATATTGGTCTTAGTAGAGCTGTAAAACACACATCACCTTAGAGCCCTTGTGCTTGCTCCTTCCTATACTGGAAGGTTTACATTGGATGCTGCCTCATTTTATAAGTTCTGTGCTCAAAGGTCACCTCCTCAGAAAGAACTCTTTTGACTCTCCTACCTATAGGAACATCTCCTTCACTCTGTATCCCCTTCCCCTGCTTTATTTTTCTTCACAGCCCTTACCACCTCCTGATATTACCCAACATTGTATTTGTTTTTGCTGCTTCTCCCACTAAACTGTAAAGGCAGGGATGCCGTATGTCTCGCTTACCAAGAAATCACTAGCACCTATAATAGCTCCTTCTGATCACTGGAGATCACACTTCAAGAATGATCTGATGACTATTATGTTATGCTGGTAATAGACTTAATGGTCTATCAATGTAGAAGAGGTGATTCTTTTGAGACAACATTTTGTACAAATCATAGTGAAAAAGTTCAGAGTCACAAAAGACTGATTATAAAATCAGGAACCAAGACCCGAAGCCAAGGCGGTGATGAGGAAGCTGGCTTCACAAACATGTGGATTTTTTTTTCCCAAAAATTCAATAGAAAACATTTGGAAACTCCTAGGCTCTCTTCTGAAATGACTTTTTAAAAATTGTGTTGAGGATGAAGGGTTAACAGATGTTTATAACTGATGGAGAACACAAAGTGTATAGGGTTGCAAAATAATAGATTTAAGATGAAATTTCCTATCATATGTCCAATACAGACATTTTTAAATGTGCCCCTTTAAAACTTCTTACTCTGATACTAATTTTAGAGGAGAGTAAAACTGGGACTCAAAATATTAAGTAGGAGACATTTAAACATAGTATGGCATAGCCTTGAAAATTTGCTAAACAATTTCCCCAGCCTACTAATATATACTCCTACTTCCCCAAGAAAGTATTATACAATTTTAAAAAGAAATGACCCCTTTACAACTGACTAAGCATGAACTAGTAATGAAAATTAAGAAATGTATTCCCAGTTGAGGTACGATCTTATAGAAGGCTGTTACTATAAGGATGCAAGATATTAAGTAGGCAGTATCAATTGTTAAAATAAAATTTTCCTGTGGTTTCAGGTCTTATCCATTGTGTATCTGCATGCTTAAATCTAAAAAGTTTAAGGGGCACCTGGGTGGCTCAGTGGGTTAAGCCTCTGCCTTCAGCTCGGGTCATGGTCTCAGGGTCCTGGCATTGAGCCCCACGTAGGGCTCTCTGCTCATCAGGGAACCTGCTTCCCCCTCTCTCTCTCTGCCTCCCTCTCTGCCTGCTTGTGATCTCGCTCTGTCAAATAAATAAATAAATAAATAAATAATCTAAAAAATAAATAAATAAAAAGTTTAAGAAGATTAATCATTAAGATTAAGGGCAAAGTCAATTCACTTAAAAGTGCTAGTTTTTTTCTGGTATCTCTACTAAATTTATAATCAATTTATTTGAAGGTATATACAATTTTTAAAAAACAGAGTATTAAGCAGTATACTTCAAAAATAATATCAAATTTTATGCTTTTAGTACCATGATTATTTGAGGAACTGTGGCAGAAAACATGTAATATAGATAAGCAAATTGCTTAAGAGTTTGGAAAAGTAAGCATTTCCCCATTTCAGCAACATCTCCTAATATTCTAAACTTGAAGAGAAACAGATAACAAAGACTATCTGCAATTTAATTCAAGGCACAAGCAGGGTGCATGAGTTTGGGTTTGGAAATACAGCGGCCAAAGACTATTATCCAGAGCCCACATGGTGAACAACAGATAGAGCAGACGGACCTTCAAAGGAGTAGATCCCTTCCAAGGCATGTAATCAGTTTCTCACATCCAATAAGAGACACTCTACAACTGCCCAGTACTTGGAAAACCATCTCCCAAAGAAAAGGGAGGATTCCACCCCCAAATATCTCATCTCACTTTCTCCCAAATATTCTATTTTATTATGTAATTTCATTACACAAACATTTATGAAAAGGAAAAGCGATATGATGAAAAGATATGTATACACCATAAGCATCAAACAGTTATTCTGGATTTATCTGTGCATACATACTTCTTTGTACTTTGCTAACATTTTACAAATATTTTATATTAAAGTGAATGTTATTTCAAACGAGTGTTGTAGTTGAAGATCCACAATAATAGGATAATCTTGTGCTTTTGAAAAAAACTGGCTATTCACTTAGATTATTTTTTTTTTCTGAGCCTTTCACTCTCATCTGACTTGTAATTTTGAGGAAGATATCATGGAAATTTGGAGGAAAAACCTCATTTTTATAATTTTATGTAAATTTTTCAAATATAAATTTTCTTCTAAGAAACTTCCTTTTCTTTTACCTTTATGGCCACTCTGGTTCATTTCCTTCAAATCACTGAATCACACTGTTTTACTTAGTGCAGCATGTTGTGCACATTCCTAGAAATAACTGGTATACTTGTCTCATAAAACACTGGGTTTTTCTTCATGCAGGTGGCATTGTACCTGTGCCAGGCGTCCCTGGGTGGCCCCCTTGCCTATTTAAATGTAAATTATGTAGCTATGAGAATAGAACTGCAGGCACTGTTATAACAACTCACATGAAAAAATACACTGATGTCTAGAAACCAAATGCAGGAATTTTTCATTGTTTTGGAAATAAAGTTGGCATTAGCATGGGCAGGATATCATTAATGGAGGCCATTAACTGGCCATGCCATCCAGGCAAAGTGTATCAACAGATTGAGGATAAATTCAGAAGATTGGTATGTTTGTAGCCAGAGCTCCAGAACACAATTGAGAAATAAACAGACCCACAGTGGGTAGTAGTTTCCTTTTGCACTTTTCCTCCTCAATTCATACCCTGTTATGTGTAAGTGAAATAAGTTCCCTTTTGCTGCAATTGAGTCAAAGCTCTGTTGCATTTTGTTTTTATTTTTTATTTTATTTTATTTTATTTTTTTACAGAGGGAAAGAGAGGGAGGAAGTGGCGGTGAGGGGTTGAGAGAGAGGGAGAGAGAGAATCTCAAGCAGGCTCCTCGCCCCTGGCACAGGGCTGATCCCACAACCCCTGGACCATGACCTGAGCCAAAATCAAGAGCAGCACCTAACTGACTGAGCCACGGAGGCACCCCTGTTGTGTTTTGTTTTTGAAGTTCGCCTAACCACTATTGCCATTCACAAGCTCAGTTTTATTGCTTCTCCTGTCCTTGTCCTTACAGCTTCCTGGAAGAGTCTGATAGCATCAGAGCTGCGTGTGAGATCTCCTCTTGACTAATCAAAAAGTCATGTTACTTTCTTAAACTTCTTTTCATTCTTTTTCTTAACATTTCTGCTCACTAGACTCCTCCCTGACTCACTGTATAGCTGTTTTATCAGTTTGGTGGCCAGCATATTTCCCACCAGGTAATAGTAAAGCCAAAGGTTATAGGGAAAGCCGAGAGTTTCAGTTTTATAATAGCATCCTTTTGAAAGCGTAAAAAGAAAGGATGGAGAGACATTGAAAGAATGATAAATATATGTATCTTTTTCATTATGTGTTGAGAATTAAATCCCAAATGCAGTTTGTTATATGTTAATGGTAAATTAACTGAAAATGGATATTATAAAATAAAGCTAGTTATACTGACTGCATTACTGGGCGGTAAGAAACATCCTTTTGTTAGAAAAATCAATTTTTCTACAGAGACAGATTTGTTTGATTCAGTTTTTCAGTTTTCATGAATACCTGTGAGCTACTGACATTAAGGATTAGACAGCTGATACCGGTTTCTGTCCTGAGGAAGTGAGGTTACTAATTGATTAGCCTTTACACTGCATTTGTGTTCTCTTTCCTTACAAATTTTTCTGCATTGCTTCTAAAAGATTTCTGGTTTCCAAAATGGGAAGCTTAAAATGGACAAGCTACTGTGATTTCTTGATGCGACAAAATTTCTACTTTCTTCTCACATTTCAATCATCTGTTCAAGGAGTATGTGGCTCCTTGAACAAGATAAGAGGATGTCTGTTGGCCATGAAAGCTAACTGGAAAAATAGAAGATATGAGTACAAAATTATGAAAAACTTGAATTTCAAATTACTTAACCTTCGGTGGTGATGGTACCACTAAAAAAGAAAATTATTAAGCAAGAAGTTAAAACTGGTGTCTTATGTGTAAAACACTTTTTTCTCAGTTGGAAGACTCTGAAACAAGTTTTATCCTGTGTACTATATTATGACACATTGTATTTGGGAAAAATACTTTAGTCAATTTTGTCTTAGTTCCACAGATTCTCTTACCCTGACCTTAATTATAAATTAAGTGTGTGTTCCATGTTTTAGTTATACACTAGACTAATGATGATTTTACAGCTCTGTCTAACTTTTTGTAGGCTTCATAAGAAGCTTTTTTCTAGAAACCTATTGCCAATGTTGAGCTTAATTTGTACTTTGGAAAACAGAGAGTAGTTTTATCCAAAAAGTCTCTCTAGAAGGAAAGGTTAAACTTCACTATTTTCTAAACCTACTTTTTCCATCCTATAAACTAAAGATAAATGTGTAAGTGCTAAGAACAGAATGTCTGGTTGTTGCTTTTTTAAACATATACTGTATAGAGAGAGAAAATTTCAAAGTGCCACATCAGTTATACAAATGACTAACCCCCCCCCCCCCATTGAGCAAAAGGATTAAACCAGTTTTGTATGTGCACTTCAGGCAATCAGGGCAGTTACATAGAATTAAAAGAGAACCTCTCTAGGATTGACTGGAAATGAAATATAATGAACAGCTGCACTTGGGTGTTTTGTGGGATAGTCACTATGAATATACCATCATGCCCAAATGGTTGGCATTTCTAACCATGTTACTTACAAGCAGTTCCTGATGACCAGACCTGCTTTGTACCAACACAGAGATTTATATGCCCCTAGAGCACGCTCCAAAATGTGCCCCCTGTACACCATATCCCCCCCTCACCTACTTTCATTTCATCATCTAGCATATTTCCCTGAAGGCAATATGAATCTTGGCCATGACTAATTGCTAAAACTGGTATGTAATGTTATCAAAAGTCATTAGCTGGTGCAAATTTGGGAATCTGCAGTGTTGGTTATAACCACACCTTGGCTATGACATGGATTCTGTTGAGAATGAGAGGAGCCAAAAATCATCAACTGGAGTGGCTACTCCCATAAGCAAAAGGCAGGTGGATGTGATTGATACAAAATGCCCTTCCTACTCTAACTCTGTAGCTATTTGGAAAGCCTTTTGTTTAATCCTATATTGCCCAAGGCTACAGGCAGTAGGTCAAGTTTAATAAAGAACCCACTTCCAATTTGTAATGCCCTCTTTTAGAGCAAAATAGTGTCATAGAAAGAACTCTAGGCAGTAGGTCAGGAAATCTGGGACGAATCCAGGGCATTTCAAGCCCACAAGCTTTAATCAAGTGCTGACCAACTAAAGATACACGTGTTGAGGAAAGCAGGCTTTGAAGAGCCATGTCCTTTAACTGAGGATCTTCCACTAGTCAGCAGGAACTGATACAGTTTCCCTTAACCCTTCAGTGCCTCAGTTTTGAAAGTGGAAACAATTAGATCTTCTCCAACGTATTTCACATATATATTGTAAAGTCCATCAGGCTTACAAATGAACATAAAAGCATCTAGTCTTAGAGAGATCACATCCCACAAGAAGAAAACCCAAGTTAGTGTCACTACATAATTTAATCCACATTTTTTTTGGCCTTAAATGTTGCTCTAGTGATGACAACCAAAATAAACAGGCCATGGTCTGATGCTTCCTATGTTTCATTTTTCTACAAAAAAATTCTTTTTGTAGAAGAAGAAGAAACAGAAGTGATTTCTTGATCACTTCTATTTGTTTATGGTAATTTTGTTCCTATGAACAAATTATTAAAAAAAAAAAAAAAAGAAGGGGCGCCTGGGTGGCTCAGTGGGTTAAAGCCTCTGCCTTCGGCTCAGGTCATGGTCCTGAGGTCCTGGGATTGAGCCCCACGTCAGGCTCTCTGCTCTGCGGGGAGCCTGCTTCCCTTCCTCTCTCTCTGCCTGCCTCTCTGCCTACTTGTGATCTCTGTCAAATAAATAAATAAAATCTAAAAAAAAAATTAAAAAAAGAAAATGTATTAGAGACCTATTATGTAACAGTAAGAGGAAGTAGAAGGATTCTTTGAAAGCCACAATGAATAATCCTTACTGAGAAGTCAAACACAGTTTAGAATATATCTAACCAGTATCAAGGTAGATTATTTGGGAAATAAATGCCACAAAATAAGAACAAAATTTGAAGAAAATTGGGGGAAGTGAGGGAGAAATGAGAAACAAAGAAAGGAAATCATTAATATGATTTTTTTCTGCTACATCTCTTCTTCAATCCTTTTTCCCCAAGCTTCTCAGGAAGTTGCTAAAATGTGGGCCAAATAAGAGGTTGCCTCTATAGTGTGATTTAAGAAAACATTAAAGAAAAAAAAAAAAACCAACAAACCAAAATTCTCTCTCTTCCATTTGTCTGCCACAAAATCTTTATGTTGGTATCAATAATAATAATGGGATTAAGGAACTTCAGGGACTTTATTAAAATACTATTTTTCTCTATGAGGCACTGTACATGAAGCCATTATCAAACACTTATATAAGCCTGTATGAGACTGAGCAAGCAGCCTTGTGTGAAGAAGCTGAAGGGAAGAGGACAGCAGATTTTGATAGCAGAGAGGGATTTGGGGAGGTGGCACCTGAGTGGGAAAATCTGGATGGGGTTCCTCAGTAAGGGAACTAGACCGTCAATAGCACCATGACTCTGGGCTGTAAAATGCCAGAATTGAAGAGGAATTACAAGCAGATGGATGAGGAAGCTTGTCAATATATTACTATTTCACAAAATTCCTTTAAGCCAATCCTCCCATGAATGTTTACTTCAGGGAAATAGCTCTGTTCTTTAAAATCTCCCATGTATGATTGTTAAACTTTCCATAAGATTCTTTTTTTTAAGAACTTCTCTCTTCCTTCCTTTCTTTCTTTCTTTCTTTCTTTCTTTCTTTCTTTCTTTCGAGGGGCAGTGGGAGAGAGAATCTCAAGCAGGCTCCATGCAGACCCCGGGCTTGATCCCACAACCCTGAGATCATGACCTGAGCCAGAATCAAGTGTCAGACACTGACTGAGCCATCCAGGCGCCCCAACTTTCCATAAGATTTTGCTAAGGGAAATAAGTCAAGCAGAGAAAGTCAATTATCATTTGGTTTCACTTACTTGTGGAACATAAGGAATAGCATAGAGGACATTAGGAGAAGGAAAGGAAAAATGAATGGGGGTGATATCAGAGGGGGAGATAGACTAGGAGAGACTATAGACTCCAGGAAACAAACTGAGGGTTTCAGAGGGGAGGGGAATGGGGGCATGGGTTAGCCTGGTGATGGGTATTAAGGAGGGCATATATTACATGGAACATTGGGTGTTAGACAGAAACAGTGAATCATGGAACACTACATCAAAAACTATTGATGTACTGTATGGTAGAAAAGAAAAATAATAAAAAAGAGAAAAAAGTGATATTCTCATTTAGCAGCTTTATTTTTCAAAGACTCCGTCATACATTTATCCATTCATCATTTGATAACATATTTTTATTGACTGCGTAAGAGTAAAGGCTTTGCCATGTTCTGAAGATAAAACAATAATCAATGAAAAAAGAAGCTGCTTCCCACATGGGGTTTATGGTCTAGTGGATACAAACTAGTAAACAGGTTAATGAAAAAGTAAATGATAAGATGTAGAGATGAAACCCATGGGCTGAGAGACTGCAGAGGCAGAGCACCAGGTCAGCTGGGGAAGGGACTTCCTGAGGGTGGCTGCATGTCAGTTAAGTTCTGAAAATGTATAAAAGGCAAAAAGAGAGAGAGAAAGATAGTTGAGTGATCTGGATAGAGAAAACAGTATGTGTGGAGACCAACAACAAGAGAAAACATAGCATAATTAGCAAAAGCAGCCATTTTGTCTGGTGTGTAGAGTTCAAGGTGTGGCATGTTCAGAAATGACACTAGGCTAGAGGTCAAGTTCCAGAACATGAAGAGCCTCAGAAGCCAAGCTAAGCAGGGGGTATGGACTTTAAAGAGCATTAAGGAGCCAGGGAGGGAGAATTGGATGCAGCAGGGTATGGAGTCAGGCTGATATATAACCAGAACTCAATAACACCAGAATTAATGTAATTATGAGCAGAAGAAAAATGATACAAGCAAAATCCCATCTTGGAGAAAGTAAGTAGACAGGTGAAACTACGTCTATATAAATCAAGGGAGTATAAGAAAACAGAATGAGAGTAACAGGCTTAAAGGTGATGGGTGTATGTGTGTGTGTGCACACACACACATGCGCTCGTGCGTGTGCTACCATCAATAGATAAGAGTTCAACATGCTTATGGGCTGAAAATCAGGCTTCAGAATGACAGTCAGGAGAAAAGAAAGGGGACATTCTTGAATGAGACAAAGAAAATTTCTTCCTCTGAGATTTGAAGAAAATAGTAGGATTGGTGATGGGAGGAGGGGCTGGGAGACAGGAGTGTGCACTTTCATGACTTCAATTTTCTCTAGGAAGTAAAAGACAAAGTCACTGATTAAAAGGCCTGGAGCAACACAGATTGAGGAAAGGGGTAGATTTGCAGTATCTGCTTCAGAGAAACAAAGCTGATTAGAATGGGGAGGAAAAGTATTGCCAAGGAGAATATGGGTTCAATTAGGGTTGGAAACCAATTTCTAACTGTTGATCCTTTCAGGAAAGGACAGATCTTGAAGACCAACCTTTTTGAGACTATCCATGGGGGAAGTTCATAAAACATAGTCCTGGGGCCAAGCTAGGTTATTCAAAATATTGGATAATCAGTTTAAACATAACAACTCTTGGAGATTAGCTTGGAGCTAGCAGATGAAGCTGGTAAAAAATAAGCACAGATGCCAAAACTGGAAATAGGACAAACACAGATGGAATGAGGAGGCAAAGGGTCATAGCCTGAGCAGTACAGGAGAGAACAAAGCCTGTGGGCAGTAGAGGCTTGACTCAGGAGAATGCATTTTGTAGACATGGTTATTTGGCTGCTGGATTCATTTTGCCTGTGGCTAAGTGAGTTCCAGCTAAGTCCAGACAGGACATTTACAAGGGTATGCATGGATTCAAGATACATGATTTTCTCTAGCAATTTCCATGGCCCTGGAGTAGGAACAAAGAATGACTCAAAGAGGTGCAATAATGCGAGATTTCATATTGGCTGAACAGGGATGTTGGAAAATCAACAAACACAATGATCCAGACAAAAATAAAAAAAAAAAAAAACGTAGTGTTGGCAGAAGTTTGCTGATAGACCAAAGAACAGGGGACTGAATGGCTGTGAATGAGTGAAAGAAGGGGAGTGAAAAGAGTGATTATATCTCCTGAAAGGCAAAGCCAGGTCCCAAAACGGTTTTCCAAATCAATTCTGGATATGAGTAACATGTAACCTGCAACTAAAGTTTCTGCTGTGCATAAGCAGTTAGGATAATGAAGAAGTTAGAAAAAGAGAATATGATGCTTCTTCCCATATTTTCCAGTTCATAAAAAAAAAAAAAGAATGCCAATGCTAAGCGAAATAAGTCATTCAGAGAAATGACAATTATCATATGATCTCCCTCATATGTGGAATTTAAGAAACAAAACAGAGGATCCTAGGGGAAGGGAGGGAAAAATAAAGATGGAATCAGAGAGGAAGACAAACCATAAGAGACTCTTAATCATAGGAAGCAAACTGAGGGTTGCTGGAGGGGAGGGTGAGGGGTGGGGGATGGGGTAACTAGGTGATGGGCCTTAAGGAGGGCATGTGATGTTATGAGCACTGAGTATTATATAAGACTGATGAATTTTAAATTGAATTTAAATTTAAAATTTAATTTAATTTCAATTTTAAATTGAAATTAAATTTTTAAAAGATTGTCAGACTTTAAAAGATCAGATTATATGTATTTTCAGTGAGCATCCAGAGGAGTAAGTTTAGGGCAGAAAGTAAGAATATTTCACAAATAAAAAAGACATCTCACTTTAGGTCCTTCGACATAAATGGTTGTCCTTTGTCACTAACCCTTGAGGTACTACAGACCTGAGATGGAAATCAGAAATTAACTACCATTTTCATGGTACTTTGCTGTCCACAATTCTGTTTGCCTTCTACTATGTTCAGTGACCCTCATGGTGACCCTGTGGGAGAGAAACAATGTTGCCTCCTTCCCAGTTACATAGAAGTGGAAACTAGCACTAAACAGATCCCTTAAGCTGAGGTTCTTCTGGCTCTAGAGCCAAACTTCTTCCCTAATGCCCCACATTATGAGCAAGACAAGATTTACATCTCTGTGTCAAGATGGAGAAAAACACAGAGCTTTCCTGTCAGGCGGAAACATCAGCTGCTAACTTCAGATCCCGTATGAATAAGTGGTGAGAGTAATACTTTTGGCTTCCTGGTGTCATACATGAATAAATCTATAGTATTTAATAAGTTATGAAACGACATTGCTATTATGAGGAAATGTTATCTCCTTTATCACTCAATACTTTGTGTAAGCATAAATCTATAGACTTGGCAGTATTCATAATGACCCTATCTGCCCACAACTAAGGCTCAATTGCTGTTCATTACTTATAAGAGATTCCTTGCTGCTTTTCTATTACGTCATTTAAAATATTGATCTTAGGTCATTACCCATATGATCATGAATCAAACTCTGTGTGTTTACCTGCTGCAGCTGAAGACACTGAGCTAACAGTGTCATAATATGAATTTAAAGTATTACGACTCCCTAAGGAAATTTGCTGAAACCAGTTGGACCTACTTTGAATTATTTGTTTGGTTAATTATCAATGGCTCCAAAATGGGCCACTGTAAAAGCTTTCTCAGTAAATTGCTTTCAAAGCCTTGGGCAGTTTGTACACATTATACTGCTCTTACGCGCACACAAGGTTCTCTTTGTTTATTGCCTTGTTCATTACACGTATCCTTGCACTTTTCACTAACGGTTTGTATGCAGCCCTCGTTCATGATCAGACTGCCCTGATAACTTCATAGTCTTCCAGTCCCCTAAGAAGGGGTTTGAAATGGAATACAAGATCTCTACCATCATAATAAACACACCTGTCAGGTCACTATGGATGAAGAAGTTAACCGTGCAAGTCTCCAAGTCCTTATTACCCAATATGTTTCTTCAGGCTTCCAGGGCCCAACCAACATTACCACATCATATGGCTGTTGCGTCCCTTATTATCTTATGATCTTCCCTTAATATCCTCGGCAATTCAGATCTTATCCAGCATGTCTGGAGGAAAGGTGACCTGGATGAGACTTCTGAAGATGTTATCTGATGCAGGCAGTGAAGCTCTGATGAAAATCCTGATGAAAACACAACATTGACCAAAAGGTACTGTCTTTGTTCCAGGAAGAAGATGGACGGTTTGGATTTTTAGTTCATGTTTTGTTTTTAATGTATGCGAGGTGATTTGCACGTATCAGCTCATCTAGTTGGAACTATGATTTTCAGAATTCCTTCCCAGTTCTGAGTTCCTATGAACCACAAGAGTTCTTCGGGGTGATAGCTAAAAGGTGGAAAGAAGCAGTGGCCGTATCCTTTTACGGTACAAAGGCCAGTGCGGGCTGTGGGGTGTTGTTGCAACTGGGGTGCGTGGTTTCGGCTCTGGGCCCCCCCGTATAAGCGGACCTCAGCCAGCCTGCAGCAATTCCAGTGCCCACCAGCTCTCCTCCTTGGGCTTCCTCCATCCCAGAGGTGTGTGAAGCTACTGTGGCAACAGTAGCATTTGCTCTTCCAGTTCACACTGGGCTTCTTCCGGCTTCTCTGACTTTGGGGCTAGCTTCTGGAGTTGGGTTCTGTGGCAAAGGACACCAGCCTCACACTCAAGTCACCAGCAGCGTTGATGTTGAGGGTTGGCAGTGGCAAGAGACCTATATGGGTTCCAGCTTCTTTCGTGGGCACAAAGTTGTCCTGTCCCTCAGCATCTTCCAGTCACTTCACCAACTTACCTCCTCCGTGGCCTCTCCAATGACCTCAGGCTCAGCATCCAATGTAGAAAAACAGCTTATATAAACTGCTTAACTAGTTCCTATAAATGCATAAGGTCAAATCCCAGTGATTAAACCCCCTGGTCGTTTTTACTCCTAATGGGTCTGTTTCTCCAATCCAAACTTAACTAATAAGATTTCCATGTCTATTATACTCAGGGGGATGGTATCTACCAAAATATGCTCCAACAATATATCTCATGCAACCCACTAAAATTTGGAGTGGTAAAGGAGAAGATCCCACATTTATTGTTTTAGATTGATATTTCAAAGTTTCTATCCTTTTAAGGAGTTTTATTTTTGAAACAGTTTTCCATGGATAAGCTATAAATAATATGAAATTATTGGAAACTTAAAATTACCTCCAACACACCATTCTGAGAGCCACATTCATGCAAAAATTAATTCAGTCATAAGAGAACAATATTCTTAATTAGGACATGGGTAAGTTTTGTAATCCAAACCATTGAAAAAATTTTCTAATCCTGACATCATAAAGAATCAATTCTTCCTATATTGGGGAAGATAAGGGAACTCATTAAAGTCATTCCAAGGACTGGAAGACTATTTAAGTTGTCAGGGAAATAGAGTGAAGACACTTCCTTTAGGTAAGTGAAACCAGCAACAGAGCTAAAAAATTATTTATGAATATGAATGTTCTTCCCAATACATTTCCCCCTACAAGCTATTAATTTAATTTATATCACATAATTTTTTTTTAACACAAAGTTCTATGTAATGTCTGGATTAAAATTTTAGATTAATGGGCAGGCTCACACAGGTACCCCAGTGACCACAATATAAGCAGAGTTCAAAGGACAATCGCCTTTTTTAAAAGGATGGCATTATTTCAGTAGAGGGATGAAGAAACACATTTCAGAAGAGGTGGTTACCCTTGAAAGGTAACCCTTGAAAGGTAAATGAAGTTTCAAAGTGTAAAAATAGAATCACAGATATGGGCAACAAAAGGAGAAAGGCACTGAAGTACAAAAACTCAGAGTCTGTTTAAAAAAAAAAAGCATCTGAAGTATAATATATACATATAGGGGAGCAATAAGAAGTAAATCTGGGAAGTAGTTGCAGCACATTATGGACTAGAGAGCCCTGAATGCTAAACTAAATAAGGTTGGTTTTCCCCCCTTATTTTATTGAATGAGTATTCCAAGAAAGCACCTCCTAAGAGAGCATTCTAGAGAAAATGACTGACTTGGAAGTTTTATCTAGCACTAGTGTGTGGGTTGAAGCAGATAGTGTAAAGGTTAAGAGTTGTGGGGACCACTTCATAGACAACAGGACAGAGCAAAAAGAGTGAGGACCTGGATATTCACCCTAAATATGAAGTTCATTATTTTATTATAAAACTGGGGGAAGTTAGAAGGAAGAACAAATGGAGTTTTAGGGCCATGTTCATTTTAATTTCATAAAATAGAAAGTAAGGTCACTTTCGAGAAGGATGTTGAAGTTACAAGAATTTGTTTACTTGTTTTTATGGAAGTGTAGCTGACAGGTGATGTTACATTAGTTTCAGGTGTACAACACAATAATTTCACAAGCCTGTACGTTCTTCTATGCTCAACACAAGGGTAGCTACCATCTGTCATTATACACTTACAATACCATTCACTATATTCTCAATGCTGTACCCTTTATCCCTGTGACTTATTCATTCCACAACTGGAGACCTGTATCTCCCACTTCCCTTCACCCATTTTGACCAAGCCTCAACCCAGCCCCTCTAGCAACCATCTGTTTAGTCTCTGTATTTATGCATCTATTTCTACTTATTTGTTTTTTGTTTATGCATTTGTTTTCTTTTTGGATTCCACATATCCCATTCCATTTCATGAGTGAAGTCATATGGTTTTTGTCCTTTCTCTGTCTGACTTATTTCACTCAGCATCATACTGTCTAGGTCCATCCATGTTGTCACAAATGGCAAGATTTTGAGGTTACAACCTAAGGAAAGTAGAAAAGGATGATGAATCAGTGTCTGTGATAGCATTTGTCCATCACCTTTGTAGTTCCAGTAACTGTCCTGTCTGCTGTACTTGGTCCATATTGTTCCCACTGGAACAGCCCAGCTATTCTATCATGAAAATGCCCCCTTGGCTACAGCTGATTGACCCAGATCTGGGCACCAGACTCAAGTATAACCAATCAGAGCATGCACCTAGAATTTCTGCAACTGGGCCATGAAAGTCAGTGTCTTCTAGTAATCTATGTTTTATTACAGAAACAAGAATATCATGTCCTACTGGCCTCTCACTGTGCTTCCCATGTTTGCCACCATACAGAGCAGATGTGGTCTGTGCCAAGAAAAATTTAAATGGATTCATAAATAATAAAATAAAGACGCGATGGAGAGAGATGGAATGTAATCCCGATTCCAGGTGCTACCGAGGACTGTCCTATTCCCCTCCTTTTACTCTCTGAGACATCCCAGAAAGATTTTAACAAATTCCCCCAATTGCTTCAGCTAGTTTTTCTGACCCTTGCAATAACAAGGTTGCAGTAAAAATTGTTTCAGTAGAGGAGAAGCAATAGAGCTAACAAGGGAGACATCTAAACATTACCAGACAGTGTCAAGTCACAGGACCCAAAAGAAGCTGGGGAAGATAAGGTAACAATGTTCATTTGCTTGGTGTGCAAGTTTCTGCAGAAGCATCCTGTAGCCCATGGATAGATGAGGAGAAGGTAGACTGCTGAACTGATTAAAGTTTGTGATTTTACTGTAAAGGAACTCATTGGAAGAGCAACATGACACAAGGTTAGTGATATTGACAAACATGATTAAAGCTCAGGGTAAAGTGTCTATGGAAGGGAATGATGAAATCCATTAGTGATATCTGCCCTGACCAGAGAAATAGGAAGTATAAGCATGATTTTTAATACATTCCTTTTCTCTTCTTCAGGATCTAAATTTATACTCCATGACTCTTTCAGTAAAACCAAATTAATGTAGCTGTCCACGTCAAGATTACAGTAAAGAAACTGATCCAAAATCACTGAGCAAAACTAAGAGTTTCGTCATTTATTTTGTTTGTTTACAAAAAAAGCAGATGTCCAGGAGACAAAACCAGGTGGTATATCCTAGAGATAAGATACTGTAAGAAATAGTCACACAAAGAAATGAAAAGTCTGCCCTTATGTCATAGGAATTTAAAAAATAGGTTAAAAAGAGAATTATGTACGTACTGATATGGCTTACATACTATAAAATAAAATAGTAACTGAAAATACTAAAGTTCTGTAGTTTCCATTTCTATGTTTCCTGTTCTGTAAGATTTTGAAGTGGGAACAATTTCTGTTGGTGTCCCACTCAACTCCTCTCATACTTACCATTTCAGTACCTGCTGTCTGTACTTTCCGCTGCCTATACTTGCATTTTGTCGCCTATGTATTTTATCTGGCTACCAAAGCCACTGTGGCCCAAGAATTCACACCCCCAGGAGCATCCCTCAACCAATGTCAGAAGGAAGTTTGGTGTGGAAATATTCCAGCCTGCTCTCCCCACCTGGTGGTAACTCTAAAATACACCCAGATTTTCTCATTAAAGCAAAATGTGGTTATGGCCAGTAATAACCTGCTTGCTAATGAACTTGTTATTGGCTGCCTTTCCTTCCCTCTTTCACACGCCTTCTCTCTACTGACATTTCCTGAAATGTTCTCTCAAATAAGTAATTTGAACTTGAATACTTGTTTCAGGATTTGCTTCTGGGGTTATGCAAACTACCAAAAAATTCAGGGTAGAGTCAGAAGAATAGTGTTGAATCATCATTCTAGGACCTCTTTTCTGAGAGTTCAAGATTTAAAGAGTTTTATTCTCTGGGGTAAGAGAAGTGTCTGTTCTTTTATTTTAGGTAGTTGAAAGGTATGTAAGATCTTTGCAATATTAAGGCTTATATAAAATTGAACAGGATATGAGAAGAGGGTTAATATTTTATTAAGAAAATTTTTCTTGGGTGCCTGGGTGGCTCAGTTGGTTAAGCAGCTGCCTTCAGCTCAGGTCATGATCCTGGCATCCTAGGATCGAATCCCACATCGGGCTCCCAGCTCCACGGGGAGTCTGCTTCTCCCTCTGACCTTCTAGCCTCTCATGCTCTCTCTCACTGTCTCTCAAATAAATAAATAAATCTTTAAAAAAATTTTTTTTCTTAAATCTATAAATGCAGGTTCCTAATCGTAATTACAGTGAAACTACCTGTATGTTAAGTGAAAAGCTGTTGTGGTATGTTGAGCCTAAAACATTGTATAAGAACTATAAACAATATACAATACCATAACTTTGGATTATACAGTTGACCCTTGAACATAGGCTTGAACTTCATGGGTCTA
>RCUC01156371.1:0-36249 GCA_003697995.1 Taxidea taxus jeffersonii
AAAAGATTTTATTTATTTATATATTTACTTATTTTATTTGACAGAAAGAGAGATCACAAGTAGGCATAGAGGGAGGCAGAGAGAGAAGGGGAAGCAGGCTCCCTGCTGAGCAGAGAGCGCGATACAGGGCTTGATCCCAGGACCTTGAGATCATGACCTGAGCCGAAGGCAGAGGCTCAATCCACTGAGCCACCCAGGCGCCCCAAGATTTATGTATTTATTGAGAGAGAGAGAGAGAGAGAGCGAGAGCGAGCATACAAGTGGGGGAGGGGCAGAGGAAGAGGGAGAATCTCAAACAGACTCCCCACTGAACACAGAGCCCGATGTGGGGCTCGATCTCAGGACCCTGAGATCATGACCTGAGCCTAAATCAAGAGTCAGATGTTTAACTGTCTGAGCCACCCAGGCACTCCTCCAGTGCTCTTTCTACTCTTTACTTAAAAATAATTAAATTTAGGGGCACCTGGGTGGCTCAGTGGGTTAAGCCTCTGCCTTTGGCTCAGGTCATGATTTCAGGGTCCTGGGATCAAGCCCTGAATCAGGCTCTCTGCTCAGCAGGGAGCCTGCTTCCCTCTCTCTCTCTGCCTGCCTTTCTGCCTACTTGTGATCTCTCTCTCTGTCAAAATAAATAAATAAAATCTTTTAAAAAATTTAAATTCCATAGTTATTTGCTAAGAGCCAATGATGTGCCAATCATGGTGCCAACCCTAGGAATGCAGAGAAATAAACATGGCTCCTTTCAGTGACCTTTCAGTCTGACAAGAGGGTTAAGGATGTGAGGGAACTGTCATAAAATTTATGGTGGACAGATGTTCTAGTTATAGCATGGGCAGAAAGGAGGGAAGGGTAACTTTGCTCAAGTGAATCATAGGTGGACAGCCTCATAGACAAGAACCTCCAGCTGATGCTAGGAGAATGGGCAAGAGTTCACCAGAGCCCCGTGGTGGAAGGGACTCCCTGACACTTGCAAAGTTAAGGTGGTGTGGCATGTGAAAGTGAGGAGTGTCAGGAGACAGGACAGTGAGGACCAGAGGTCCTTGAGCATGTCCAGTGTGTTGCCTCCACTAAAGCTTCTCTTTTCAGTAAGGAGGCAAAGAAACATGCAGAGCATACTCTGACTCCACAAAAAGAGTTCTGAGCAGTTTGCTCTCCAGTTTTTTACTGACATGGAAAAAAGCTAAATGCCCTTGGTTTGGAGACAACTAAAGACCGTTGGGATTTGGACCTAACTTCTTCTAGCCTCCAGGCTTCAGCCCAGCACCCCAATGTCCCATCATCCACTTCAGCCAATCCCAACTGCCTGCCATTTTCCATTCTCCAAACACACCCCTGGGCTCTCTGCCTTTTGGTTTCCACTCAAAGGCTTTGTTTCACTTGTAACCTCTTTCCCTTTTTCCTTTACTGCCAGCCCTAACCCTAAGCACCTCCTCACCTGTCACCCTCACCTGTCCCCCCCTCCATGAGGACTCCCTCCTACATTGCATTTCATCCTGGCTGTGCTCACATAGCACACACTCACCACAGGCTGCCTGCCTTGTTACCACTGTTGACCCTCATTTCCTTTCCGCAGTGGAAGGTGAGCTCAAGAGAGCTAGTTCCAGGTGTATAGCTCACCCTTGTATCACTCACTGTGCCTAACAGGCTCAAAAAGGTGATGTCATTAACAGAATCCAAGTTAATTAGGTATTTGAATACTTTCATGGATCCACTCAAGAAAAGCATTTTTTTTTTCCCTAACCAACATTTTCTGCTTTATGCTAATGTGGGTGCTATAGACCGAATTGTTGCCCATCCCCACAATTCACATGTTGAAGCCCCAACCCTCTATGTGATGATAAATGGAGAAGGGGCTTAAGGGGGGTGAGGTGGGTAAGAGGGCTAGGGGAGGTCAGGAGGGTGAGGCTGTCATGATGGGATTAGTGCCCTTACAGGAAGACCCATCAGAGAATTGCTGGCTCTGTCTCCACCCAGCAAGAAGGGGGCTGTCAACCAGGGTTCTCTCACCAGAACCCAACCATGCAGGCACCCTGGTCTTGGCCTTCTAGCTTCCAGAACTGGGAGAAATAAATGTCTGTTGTTTAATCCACCAGTCTGTAATATTTTATGGCAGCCAACCAGACTAATACCATGGGGGAGGGGAGATCCACGAAGCGTGTTTTTGACCATGTCTCAGTGCTTGGCACCTCACCCTCCCTGTCATTCCTTTAACACGGTCAGTACTGCTTCTGAGACTGGGAATCCATTAGTGAGCAGTCCGACATGCCCCTGCCCATGAGGAGCCTACCTTCTCGAAGTCAGAGGCAGAAACCCGAGGACGCCACACAGGTGGACTTGAGGGACATTCAGCAAACAACTGAGGTATATAGTCTTCAGGAATTTCAAGACCTTGGAAGGAGAAAGATTGAGGGACTGCTGCCAATGGCAGGACACCAGAAACACATAACATTGAATCAAGTGTGGGAGCCTGGAACCTAAACCAAACATGGCTCTCGGGAAAACTGGTGAAGTTTGAGTGGGGTCTTTCATTTGGTGGTAGTATTTAGCATGATTTCTTATTTTCATGGTTGTATGGTAAATGCATACGATGTCAGCATTGGGAGACACTTGAGGAGAGATTTATAGAAACTACCATTTTTGTCACTTTTCTGTAAGTCTAAAAGTACTTGAAAATAAAAAGTTAAAGAAGAAAAAAGAAACCCCAGTTCCTCTCTTTTCTTCCACCCTTTCTCTATCATGGGCATTTTTCTTTTTTTCTCTTTTTAAGTAGGCTCCATGCTGGGCATGGAAGCCAACATGGGGCTTGAACTCATGACCCTGGGCTCAAGATTGAGCTGAAATCAAGAGTCGAATGCTTAATGGACCCAGGCATCCCTTCATGGGCATTTTTCAACCAACATATTCTTCCATTGCTTTTACTTCTATTCTTTTTTTAAAGATTTTATTTCTTTATTTGTCAGAAAAAGAGAGAGCATAAGCTCCGCAGCAGGCAGAGGGAGAAGCATGCTCCGGCTGAGCAGGGAGCCTGAGATGGGACGTGGTCCCAGGACACTGGGATCACAGCCTCAGCCAAGGGCAGACGCTTAACCAACTGAGCCACCCAGGCATCCCCTTTTATTTCTAAATATCTTTCCAATCCATCTGATTTTCTGGGCCTGGACTATCACCACCTCAGTCTGAGCTGTCCTCCTCTCTCTCCCTGATTCCTAACCCTCTGCTTTCCCTGCTGTTCACTTCATGTCTGTTCTCTACAGAATTGCAGTGATTCTCCACCCCACCCCATGGGCTTCATGCTCGGGACCGCGTCCCAGTGCCTTGACCTGCTTTACAAACCAGCCAATCTCTGCCTACCTCTCCAGATTGCTTTGTTGCCTACCCTCACGTCCCGCCTTCCTTGTCTTTCCTAGAGATACGGACCTTCTCTCAGGTTCAAAGGAGCTCCCATGCTCTTTCTATCCCCTGCAAACCCCCACTCCTTCTGCTTAGGAAACTCTCTGCCCCCTCACATATGCACTTCTCCCTCCGCCTGATTAGCATCTCCCACCCTTCAGAAGTTCCTAGTTCCTGTATGGGTTGGGCAGTCCTCCTATAAATTTTGTGGCTCCCTGCACTGTGATCACAGCACCCACCCCACTGCACTATCATTGTACCTGCATTCTTCTGGAGACTGTAATCCCAATGAGGGCAGGTGTTGTGTTTACTTGGGTCCTACTGCTTCCCAGCATCTTGCACAGAGGTTGCCACACTGAGAATACTCAATGGATTTTTGTTGAATGGATGAACTAACATTTCTAAGCATTAAATTTATGCATCGAAACCCTACTTCCAAGCTATGTGTGTTCACGAGGTGGTGGTGGAAACCAAAGAAAAAGATCTTACCTTTGATGGTGTGTGTGTGTGTGTGTGTGTGTGTGTGTGTGTGTGTGTATAGACCTTTAACTGTCTCTTGAGCTTTACTGGTGTAATCTGAAACCAACCCCATATGCAGAGGGCAGGGAGAGACTGAGGAAAGAGGCATGCCACCCCTGGTGGTAGGTGGCAATTTTAATACTAGCAAAGGGAACTTACATACAAGGCTTGTCTTGAGCAGCAGGAAGGTGAATGAATCCCTGCACCTGCCTTCCAAGCCTTAAAAGCTTATCAAGAGGCTTTCACTGGGCTCAACTGGGTATACTGTGTAGGTGTTTTCAACACCACCTCACTGTCTCAATGCTCTGTCTTTGCAGCAGCCTCTGGGAGCAGGGAAAGCAAGTGGAACTCACATTTCAAGGACAGGGGAGGGAGTGAGTGCCTGGGTCCAGCTTGCAGGTCAATGGGTGGTCTTTTTTTTTTTTTTAAGATTTTATTTATTTATTTGACACAGAGAGAGAGAGAGATCACAAGTAGACAGAGAGGCAGGCAGAGAGAGGGGGAAGCAGGCTCCCCGCTGAGCAGAGAGCCCGATATGGGGCTCCATCCCAGGACCCTGAGATCATGACCTGAGCCTAAGGCAGAGGCTTAACCCACTGAGACACCAAGGTGCCCCTGGTCATGTCTTTTTTATCACATTTCTCAACCCTGTGTGTGTCTAGAGTGTGCCAGGTAAAATCTGTTCTGAATGTTACTTGACATAGGGTGGCCAACCATTCCAGCTTCCCAGAGGATTGATGGTTTTTCCACAGTGTGGGACTTTAGTGCTGAACCTGGAATGGTGCCAGTTGGACCTGGACCGTTGGTCTGCCTACAATAATGCTCCAACAAATGGCACCATAGACTGCTACATCCAGGGACAACGCCTCTCAGTGTCTGCTTGCCGAACGTCGAGAAGCTCTTGTTGACTGACTGATAGATGCTGTTTTCACACTCTAGGGGAAAGCAGCCCTCTGCTGTTTGCCAGATTGCCTAGAGCCAAGGGGGTGTGATCTCTGAGACCCTCTTCTGAGATCTTACACGGAGCTTAAGTTAGACCTCCAGCACAGAGCTTCTCAGACTTCAAAATAGGTATGAACTGCAGGGAGTCCCTGCTGAGCTGTAGCATCTGATTCCCCATGTCTGGCTAGAGCCTGACGTTCTGCATTTCTAGAGGTTCCCAGGTCAATGCTGATAATTCTGGTCCACAGAGCACACTTCGAGTGCAAGGGGCTCTGTGGTTCTCAGTGTTAGCTGGCTTATTAGAGTTATCTGGGGGAAGGGGACTCTACAGATGCCCATTCACAAACCCAGACTAATTAAGCCAGTCCATAGGGTGGGAAGAGGCATCAGTATTTTTACCTCTTCCTCAGGTGATTCCAATATGCAGACAGGGTTGCAAATCCGAGGGGGGGGGCAGGAAAGAGAGAAGAATACTGCTGATGATAAGGGCTGATTGATTGCTCCAGATGGGCTAGGCTGTGCTGTCAAGTGATTTATTGGAAGTGGAGTCAGAAATCTAAAAGAGGGAGCTTATTTTGGAAAGCCTAGAGGCAAGATTCTTTAAAAAAAATCAGGGCATGAAGGTTTGTGTTCTGTGGCCGTTTGTTTAGCCGGCAATCAACATTCCCTGAACTCCCAGGGTGATGGAGCCCAGAGCACAACCGTGGGGGGAAGGGGCCCTGCTCTGAGAGCAGCTGATAGGAGAGGGCAGAGGTCTTCTGAAACCCACACCAATGGGTTTCGCAGACAAGTCACCTACACTGGTCTTCCAACTGTTCAGAATGTCTGTTATTTCCTTGCTTGTTGATGTGCCCTAGCAGCTGTTCCAAACACTGCCCATTCTCATCAAATTGCCCACTTCATTCTGAGCCGATGAACTTGCCTCCTACTTTCCCGAGAAATGTGGGATCAGCCATTCACATTTCATCCTCTGTTTCCACCTGTCATCGTTTCCCCTTCGCTTTTGCAGATGTTTGTCTTTACCTCGTGTCTCCTTCCCCCTCCAATGCGCCTCCTTCCCAAGATGATGACCCTGATGCCCTCCGTCCCTGCTCACACTAGTGTCTTCCATCTGCACCGGGACTGCTGACCGTCCACTGCCAGGAGCATGCGCACATGTGCTCTAGGACATTTCTAATCTCGTGCTCTTCACTGGCCACGCTCGTGGGCACACAGGCGTGCTAAGGTCTTCAATATCCCTGGAAGGTGTAGTGCTCTTTCATCCCCTCATGTGCCCCTCTGTTGCGCAGTCTGGTTTCCTCTTCACCACTGACTGAAAATGTTCCTTGGAAGGTTCCTGATGACCTAATTCTAAAACCCAGTGGCCTCTTAGAAGCTCTCCTTCCATGGTTCCTCTGCTCGTTAGACACCCTCAGTTCCTCCCTCCTTGCTTCTGGGCTTTTCTCTCTGGGGTCTGTCTTTGTTAATGTTTGTATGTGGTGCCTGTGAACACGGGCCACTCACCACCCCTCCCACCCTGCTTCTGGGGAAGACTTGTCCAAACTGCAGCCATCCCTGGCAGGTGTGGGTCATGAAGTCAACTGCATGAATGCGTCGTAGCCAGAGTTCTCTTCCACTTCCCCCCACCCTCCCATGAAATACACCAGAATAGGATAGGATGAAATTCCAAGTACATTCCATGTAGGAAGGGCAAGTATTGTTAAATGTATATTTTTGCTGCAGATTAGTTTAAAAAAAAATTGAGAAGCTTCTGTTCTACTTTGTCTTTCTGTACTGCCAAACCGGGAAGTGAAAACGACATTCCCACACCTCTGCAACATTTCTGAAATCACAGCAAGACCATCTTCTGCGAACTGAGCCCTCCTGCCAAATTCCCTATACTGCTGACGATTTCTCCAGGGTTCCCATGCCCCATCCTGCATCCCACGACTTCTCCCTCTCTTCCTCCCTCCGTGCACACCTCCATGTGCACTGAATCAGTCACTAGGGCCCACTCGGAAGACTTCGGCATCCACCCCCCTCCCCTGCATTTCCCCTGGCTTCCACTGCATTTAGAGATCTTTCTATTCAGACCCAGAATGTTTCAGTAGACTTCTAACTGCTTTCCCCACCTCCAGTTTTAGGAAGCCCTCCAGTTCAGTTACCATCCTGAACTGTCATCCGTGAGCTGTGTGACCTCAGAAATGTCATTTGACATTCCTGAGTTGTGGTGTTGTTACCTGCAAAGTGGTAATATTTAATATTTTTCTCACAGGTCTGTTCTCGGCATTCATGGAAAGACATAGGAAGAGTATATATAAAGCTGGATGAATGATTATAAACAGTCTGACAAATGTTAGGAACTCAGAGATTAGCCGTCAGACATCCTGCTATCAAACTTTCTATCTATCAGACCTACTGCCCACTGAATGAAATACCTCAACTAAGGTCCTAGTCCCCTAAGACCTTCAACTCGGCCACAACCTTACATTTAAATCTTCACTTTCTACTAGTCGCTGTTTTTCTGGACAGTGGATCATATTACCCTCCCTTTCACAGACATGCACATTCCTGTCTTCATGCTCTTCTCCTGGACAGTTCCTTCTGCTTGCCCAGTCCCTCCCCTAAGTTCCACCTATCTCCTCTCCGGCATTCCGGTACAGTCCTCCAAGGGGAATACAAGAGCCTTCCCGCCCGCTGGTGGCCCCACTACAGACTGTGGGAGCTGACTCGGTTCGAGCCCAGGTACTGTGGGGGTCTCAGAGGCCAGGGGCACTGCTGCACACTGGGAACCAGCTCCTAAGACCCAGGACAGAGAAGAAGGCGGCATGTGATCTTTCCACAGGCATATGGAAAACAAGACCTCAGCCCACTCCTCAACTCTCTTTGCACGTCCCAGATTCACTCATCCTCCGAGTGGAAGAAGCTCCAGAGTCTAACTTCTACATCCCCATTCCCACTTCTAAGGAGCAGCCAGTGCCCCCTCCCTGCTGCCCCCATAGCGGAACATCCTAGGCCAGTCACGACCTCCTCAGCCCCCTTGCTCGTCCTTCTGCAGGTCTGCCCCTCAGCCCAGCTGTCTCTTTGACAAGACAGGTGCGGACTGGAGGGCCAGAACTTCTGTGCACCAGAAGGGGTCCTTCCTCCTCCTAGACTGAGGCAGCCCTAGGTTCAACCAGCTGCTCTCTCTTGTGCTAGACAGGTGCCCTGGTGACTCCTGCCCCATAGACAACTGATCCTTGCTCCTTCTCATCTGTCAGCTGGAGGGAATAGCATGAACCTTCTGGGTGTTTATTAACTGGGTGAGGATTAACTGTAGTTATAACCTGCTAAAGCCCAGCCCAGTTCCTGGTGTCCTAAGGCCACAGGGCTTAAACGGAAGGCTCTCTGGGGGTGTGTGGGCAAAGGTACATTTTTTTTTAACAAGCTTGGGAATATAATTTATGTCCTATTTTTTAAAATATTTTATTTAGGGTGCCTGGGTGGCTCAGTGGGTTAAGCCTCTGCCTTCGGCTCAGGTCATGCTCTCAGGGTACTGGAATCAAGGCCCGCGTCGGGCTCTCTGCTCAGCGGGGAGCCTGCTCCCCCCAGCCCCCACCACCTGCCTCTCTGCCTACTTGTGATCTCTCTGTCAAATAAATAAATAAAATCTTTAAAAAATATATTTTATTTATTTGACACAGAGAGAGAAAGAGCATAAGCAGGGAGAGGAACAAGCAGATGGAGAGGGAGAAGCAGGTCTCTGCTGAGCAGGGAGCCCAACATAGGGCTCCATCCCAAGACCCGGGGATCATGATCTGAACTGAAGGCGGATGCTTAACCGACTGAGCCACCCAGGTTCCCCTGTATAATTTATTTTTTTATAAAAATCATACACACATGCTCTAGAAGTGATTCCTCTAGATTGGAAGGCCCAGAATCATTGGGGTTTTTCTTCCCACTTATGGGCCATTGCTAAGGGGCGGACTATAGTCCCTCCATAGCCCCCGATCTGACCTCCGTGTATATGGCTGATATTTAATATTGCTGCACTGTTGCAGTTTTGACTGCTGGCTCGTGAGCAGCTGCGGTCTGGGGCTCTACCATCCCTACTGCTCCGGCTCTTCCTCTGGGATTCATGCTCCCTGATCTCACCGGGACCCAGCAACTAAAAGGTTAATTAATGCCCAGCACAAGCTGGGACCCTTGCTGACTGGTTGGTGTTTGTGCAGGTCCAGTTATTATTTTGAACATCACTGCCCAGATGTACTAGAGCCTGGGCCCTGTGTTCACCCCTGAGTCCCCAGCATTGAGCAGTTGGTATTGTTTGTTGACTGGCTAACTAATGGACTCTGCCTTATCCTCCCAGAAATGTTAGTTTCCTCTTATTAAAGAATAAAAGGTCAACTGAGTCAATCTGAAGGTCTAACTGGCAGATCTAACAAAGCAATTCATGAATCTGGCCGCACCCCCTTCCAGCAGGTGGAGGAGAGCTCCAAGGAGTAGTACAAAATGGAAAGTTTTTATAGGAAGGGGGGTGGGGCAAGAAAGTTAGCAAAAGAAAAGAAAAGGTCACCTTCCCTTAGGGGGATGGGGGGAGGGGTCCTTATTAGGTGGATTATCTCCTCTTCCTGGAAGGGGTGGGTGGCCTAGGTGATAGATTACCTCATTCCTGCCTGATGGGTTAAGGCCTACATTTGAAACTGCAATTAGGTTAGGTATCACCCCAGCTTGGTGATTTGTCTAAGGGACGCTGCTTGGGGACTGCCATTTTCTTTTGAACACACTCTTTTGCCTTCCTCTCCCCTTCTTTGAGGCTAACAGGAAACTGGGTCATCCTGGGTCCTGGGTCCTGCCCTTTTACTCAGCTGGGCCTCCCAAACTCTCCGTTTCCTCGGGGTGGGCTGGGTTGGGCCTGGTGGTGTCCCTGGACCCACAGCTCTCAGCAGCAGGCAGCCCTCTTCCAGAAGCCACTGGCAGAAGAATACAGATGGTGCCTTCTGCCTTGTGGGCAGCCAAAATGTAGTCATGCACGAGAGACCGTGGGTGTAATCAAAACCGTTTCATTTCTCAGACAATGGAAACAAACAGAACAGCAATCTCAGTCAGGACACAGAAGGACCAGCAGGGAGCACACAGACTGGAGGGACTGCAAAATGGCATAAATTAATGAAAATGATTCTGCTGGCACCTCTCACTGCCTGCCTGCCTCCTTGGAACGGTGCTAGCAACCGCTTTCCTGGGGCGCAAGCAACTGGGGGCCAGGCACTCCGGGAGGGCATAAACTTGGGGATTTGCCAGCAGAAGTGTCAATAGAATGAGGGGGAGGCGGACGGACTGACAGCCACGGAGCCGCTCACAGCCTGGACAGCAGGGTGTGGGTAGCCAATCTGAGAGACCAGGAGGCTCCCTGGTGCGTCCTGTTCTGCTCCTGGCTGCTGGGTAACCTTGGGCAAGTTGCTCACCTCCTGGGGCCTTGGTTTTCGTATCACTGGACAGACTGGCTAGCGAAGTTTGTGAGTCCCTGCACGCCCCAGTATTCTGTGGGGCACCCCCCAATACTTTTACATGCAGACCCCTGCCCTCATTCCTTTTGTTGAAATGCTTTGGCTCATTTATTTCTCTCCTTCAGCTGGGCGCTGTGTCCTTAAGGCCAAGGATCATTTGTTTTCTCTTCTTCTTCTTCTTTTTTTTTTAAGATTTTATTTATTTATTTCACAGACAGAGATCACAAGTAGGCAGAGAGGCAGGCAGAGAGAAGAGGAAGCAGGCTCCACGCGGAGCAGACAGCCCCATGCGGGGCTCTATCCCAACACCCCAGGATCACGACCTGAGCCAAAGGCAGAGGCTTTAACCCACTGAGCCACCCAGGCGCCCCCCTTTTCTCTTCTTGATCATGAGGTCCTGTGAGCATGGAACGTGCTGAGTCTGTGCTGGAATGATGGACAGAGGGACAGCCTGGAGGATGGCTAAGACTGTTGCAGGCAGTAGCCCCGCAGACTACTTACAAAGGAAGGGTGGGGGTCAGATTAGGAAATCACTGGCTTCGGCTCCTGGCGGGGTTCATTATATTCACAATGAGACTCCGACCTGGAAGCCCCCCTCTGCCTCTTCTTTTCCTCCCCCACAGATACTGTCGGGGTGAAGGCTGCCGGGGAAAGAACTCTGGAGGGCATCATGTGTGAGCTCCTGGCCGAAACTGCACCGCCAGCCCTTTAAATCATTCTGGGTATTAGATTCACATGCTACCCTATATTAATACCACCACAACACGCAGGTGGGAAAGGTTCCCCCTCAGCCCACCCAAAGGTCCCTTATTTTGGCCATGAAAATGAAGCATGGTCTCCAGAACCCGGGCTGTAAAACCCCTCCGACATCCAGGAGGGATGGTCTGAGCAGCCGGCCCCACCCTCTCCACTTCCTGTTTCCTTTGTCTGGGGCGAGGGGTGCGGGAGAAGGCGGCTGCGAGCGCTGCGCGGGAGGACCGGAACGTCGGGCATCCTCACCCCAGACTCCGAGGGGAAGGGGGCGGTGCTGGGGGCGCAGCCACGGGCGGGGAGGCTGCTGCGGGCTTTGAGCAGTTGTCTCCAGTACACCCCAGCAGGAAGTCTAAGGTGAGGGTGGAAATTAAGTGCCCCGCGCCCCCCCATCAGGCTCCTTGGTACCCAGTGGCCCAGCAGAGCCCTGGGTGATCATGGGGCCTCCCAGAGGGTCTCCACAGGATCCCTCGTGATGCCAGCTTTCTACTTGCGGACCCCGATAAAACCCAAGACCCTAAGTTTCTTGCTGCCCCAGAGTGGGCAAGTAAACGCACGAATGAGCAGATGGATGAATGGGCAGGAGGGCCGATGAGGATTTGAAAAGGACTGCCAGACTGCAGACTCGCGGTGCCACTTTTGCTCTTTGAAGCAAAACACTTCTTAGCTGAACAGCCAAAAGAGTAAAGCATGTCTTAAAGGGGGTGGGGCGTGGGGAGGGGTTGAAAGAATGAATGGATCTTGTATTTTGACATATTTATTAAGAACTATGGAAGCTGCTGGCCACCTGCTAATTAGAATCAGAGCAACCTGAATCCCAGTGATGTGCAGATGCCAAAGGAGGGGAGCCAGGAGGATGGGGTGGATTTTCCAAGGGCTATCATGGGCTTTTCCCCATTGAGGATGGAGGACTGTAGGCAGTGGGAAGGTGGGGATGAGGAACTGAGGAGGCGCCCAGAAGGGCAGGGTCACTTCATACGTTGGCATCTTTTGTGACAGGGCAAGCACTCTCTTCTCTCACAGATGCCAGTATGGTGGATCTGCTGCTGGGGAGCATCAGAGAGAGGGTCTTGGTGACCAGGTCTATCCTTTCAGCTATAGCTCAGGAACTGATATACTGAAGGTCAAAGGACTGGTCCAAGGTCATGCTTGTGTTCTTTGTGCTTCACTCTACCCTTTCTGGAGATCCTCTCCCACGGCTGGGCTCCCTGCTGTCCAACCCTGTGTCTCCAACCAAGAGTGGTTGGAGACACAGACCTTGGACTCAAACTAACTGCTTGTATCTTCGAACACCTCCTTCCCAGTCTTGCTGGCTATGTCTTTGGGAAAGTTACTTTATCTTCTGGGCCCCAGCTTCTTGTCTTGTAAATGGGAGATAATAGCACTCACTTCATAGGGTTCTTGTGAGCGTTAAACAGACGATCCATTTAAAGACCCTGACACACCGTCAGTGGGCAATGGATGCAGGCTATCATCTTTGAAGACTTGAGAATCCGAAGGCCATGAATGTCTTAGCCCAGCCAATGAGTAGCTGTGTGACTGTATGAATCAGAGTCTGTTTGGGAAAAGAGAGCCCATGCTGGTTAGTTCAGGAGGAACTAGTTCTGGTGGTGTTGGTGGAGCTGTAAGTCCAGCAGATGTTGAGGCAGAGCAGAGAAGCAATGTAGTAAATGGTATCGTCCCTCAGCTGGAGGGACAGAGGAAGGGGGAAGGTTCCCGGACTCTTCCTTGTGGGATCTGGAGGAGGTTGCATGGGGTAGAGGGTGCTGGAACCAAGAAGTCTACACAGCTACCATTGAAATCGCTCTTTGAAGCTAGGAGGGAATGAGGACTGACCCTAGCTTCTCCTTAACTCCCTCCCTCCAACCTCCCACTTGGCTGAACCAGTTGACCATGGAGCCTCAGAAGTGTGGTTTCCAGGGGTCAGTACCCTGGGACATAGAGCAGAACAGGGCAAGGCAAAGAGTGACCTGCACAGGGACATGGGGCACATGACTTACCCTAAAACAGTGTTTTAAATTGCTTAAGAAAAAGTGGGAAAAGGGAGAGGACACTGATGGTTGACTGGTGCAACTGTTGCGAGCCTCCTATGGGCTAAGTCTGACAAAGCCCCCCTGGTAGCAGCAAGTATTCAGTGAGTGCAGGTCTGGGCTGTTTCTCCTTTCTGGTACCCACTCATATGTCTTCTGGAAGGCATGGCTGACCTCTATGACCCTACACCACCTTGCTCAAACTTGAAAGTTGAGCATTTATTACACAGTGCAGTGCTGTTTGGGATCAGCTCTCTGTTTCTTCCACTAGAGGATGGGCGGCTAGGAGTGACTTCCTCCTCTTGGCATTCCTTGCTCCTAAAGGGCCTATCATTTGGTAGTTATTGGATTAAAGCTTTGTAGGTGGACATACAACATATAAATGTTCAAAACATTCTCCAAGCAAACCTTCTCCAGCTAGGCTGGAGTTCATGGGATATGGATTTCTAGAGGTAGCGAGTCACTGACAGAATTTTAGTGGAGGGAAAGAAAAGATAAGAAGAGAGGCATGAGTTCAAGGAAGATGGGAAGTATGACATTTTGGAGACATTGGGGTTTATCCAAGATCACACACAGCGTGAGGATTGCCAGGTCTCCCGGCTTCTAAGGTGATTCAAAACTTTAGCTTTTTTCTTTTTATAAAAAAATAACATATTAACTGTGGAAAATTTAGAGAAGCCAGGTAAGCAGAACAAAGAAAATAAAAATTATGCCTGATGCCAAGCCCCAGAATACAACATTAAATAGTTTAGAGTTTATTCACTCAGTCATACACATATGGCAATTTTTTCTTACTAAGAGTGGTATCAATCTGTTTTGCAACCTATTTTTTTTTAAAGGATTTTATTTGTTTATTTTGGAGAGAGAGGGCACGTGTGTGCCCACCCGCAGAGGGAGGGACAGAGGGAGAAGGAGAGAGAATCTTGAAGCAGACTCCCCACTGAGCTTGGAGCCTGACTCAGGTGGGGTTCCATTCCAGGACCTTGAAATCATGACCTGAGCCAAAATCCAGAGTCAGAGGCTTAACCGACTGAGCCACCAGGGCACCCCCATTTTGCAAGCTGTTTTTTTTTTTAAACTTAACAGTAATGCTCGAACAAGTTTACAAGACCTTCAATACTCTTTCACAGCGCAAATTATAAAGCATCACAACAGTTCGCTGTAGACATGCACTTGATTTATCTAACCCATGCCCTCTTATTGAAATTTTTGCTTGTCTTTAACATTTTACTGTACTGGAAAATCATATGAAAAAATGTGTATAGCCTAATCTTTTTGCACATTGTCATTATTTCTTTAGGATAATTTCCTAGAAGTGGAATTACTGGTCAAAGCACATGCACATTTTTACAGCTTTTAACAAGTATTGTCAAATTGCTTTCTAGAAGTTTTTTTTTTTTTTTTTTTAATTATTTGCACTCCCATTTACTATAGAGGAAATGGTTCTGGGCAAACTTACCAAAACTAAAGTGATCTAATATTTTGGTAAAAATCAATTAATCAAATGACCTGTTCACAAAATGGCCAGTTAGGAAGATGATAGATAGGTAGGTAAGTAGATAGGTGGATAGACAGGTAAATAGATAGACAGACAGATAGGGCAAGGCAATGCCAATTCGTTAATTTTCCCATTAACAGAATAAGTAATTTAGCAAGTGTACTGATTAACATTATTGTAAAGCAATTTCTATTGGATGAGAAGGTTTTCCTGTGCCTATAGAGATGGCTGTCATGTGTGAGTGCGCTGGTCTCATTTTGTCCTTACAGCAGCAGTTTAAGAATTGCCCAGTTTGTTGAAATGATGGGTTTTTATGTGTGAGAGTATCTTTAAATTTTTATTTATTTATTTATTTTTATCTTTTTTTATTTTTAAAGATTTCATTTATTTATTTGACAGACAGAGATCACAAGTAGGCAGAGAGGCAGGCAGAGAGAGAGGGGGAAGCAGGCTCCTGTTGAGCAGAGAGCGATGCGGGGCTCGATCCCAGGACACTGAGATCATGACCTGAGCCGAAGGCAGAGGCTTACCCCACTGAGCCACCCAGGTGCCCAAATTTTTATTTATTTTTAAGTAATCTCTACACCTAATGTGGGGCTCAAACTCATGACCCTGAGATCAAGTGTCACACATGCTTTACTAACTGAGCCAGCCAGGTGCCCTGAGAGTATCTAATAATCAAAAAAGTATATTTTCTCATTAGAAACTAGCTTGTTGGCATTGCAACTAGGAATCTTCCTGTTTTTGCTGATTTCTTCTGAAATCCTTTTTACATCACTCTCTGTTGCTATACTTTTAACATTTTTATGAGACGTCAGCTCATTTCTCAATGGTCCGATTGATTTCTAGCAATTAGTAAACAAAATTTAACATGGGATCTGGGTACCACTGTCACTTCTTAGTTCCCCTGCTAGCTTAAAATTGCCTAGAATTTTTAGGACTTTAACCAATTTACTTCTTACCTTTCTTCAATAATTATATATCCATCATACTGGAGGCACTTGTCATAGTGTTCATTCTCTTCTGGATTCTTCTGTTTTTCTGGTGCTTGCCCTTTCGTGTCTAGCCTTCGAAGTCATCACATTCCTGTTGCTCCATGTTAGAAACCCACACCTCAAGCTTTCTTGGCAGAAGGGACAGTATCCTCTGATTTCTTGCTGCGAACTATCTTTTCAACTTTTTCAGTTGTATGCACTTTTAGCATTCATTTACTAATTCCCCAAATGACACATCAGCTTTAATACATTCCTAGCAGTTCAATTTTTACATTCCAGCATTTCCCCTGTGATGAGATCGTTTTGGATGCTTGTGCATGTCATGCATGTTCTGTTTTTCCAGTCTTTAGTCATTTGGGAGCCTTCTTTCATCAGCTCCTCAAATGGCATATCAGCTTTGATTTTGAATTTCTGGAATTAATGGACGCAGTTGTTTCTGCCTTTTTCTTGTTTAGCCCATCTTCTGGTGTTTATAAGATTTGGGACCAATGACCATTTGGTTCCATTGTCAGCAATTTCAGATTTATGTACAATAGATTTTGTGGTTCTGCTCAGGCATTGGTATCTTTTTTTATGTATTTTGACCGAGTTTGCCTGTAACTGTGAACTATATTGATTTTCTGCAAATTGCTACCAAGCTGATCTTTCTGTTTATTTTTTTCCGACATATAAATCATACATCATGGCTAGAAATAGCACCTGGCCATTTGAATGGTGAAGGTTCCTTCCTGGTGCCAGTCCTCACAGCACCCAGGAATCCACGGGCTACTTTATGGTGAATCTGGTCTATTGGTTGATTTACTGGGCTCACTGGCTATTGGGAAATTCCATGTTTTAGCAAATTCTTTTCTGATAAAACAGGCTGTTTCCTTGCAAAAGTCCTATTTCTTTGCATCCTTGCCAACTATATTAGTTTTCTATTGGGGCTGTAACAAATTGCTACAAACCTCTTGGCTATAAATAGCACACATTTATCTTCTTCCAGTTCTGTGGTTTCCAAGTCCAGCACGGGTCTGTCCCACTAGACTAAAATGAAGATGTTGGCACATTGCATTCCTTCTTGGAGGCCTTGGGAGACGATTTGTTTCTGTTCATTTGGGTTGTTGGCAGAAGTCAGTTCCTTGTGATTATAGGACTGAGGGCCCCGTTCTCTCTCTGGCTGTCAACGAGGGCCGTCTCAGCAATCAGGGGCCACCACCTTCCTGAGCGCATGGGCCACTTTCTTCGTCTTCAAGCCAGCCACAGTAGTTAGTACATGTGTTGAGCTTCTGTGATCCACACTCGGCCTTCCTCTTCCACTTTGAAGGCGACTGTGATTATACCAGGCTGATCTAGGATAACCTCTTTAATTTGATGTCAGCCTTGTCATGTAAGGTAACATATTCACAGGCTCCCTAGTTTAGGATATGGATATCTTTGGGGGGCCGTATTCTGCCCACCATGCCAACATTAGCGATTATTGTTAAAAAAGAAAATCACCTCAGCCAGGGTTATTTCAGGACTAGCTTTAGGGGAGTGGGCTAGAGAACCAAACATTGCTTTGGCACTGTGCTACAAAAACATTGTCCCCCACACACGTCCTGGGCAGAAGGAATTCCAGGTGTGGGCTGTTGCTAAGGACATCGAGGGCCCTGTTTGCAGTAGGCAGGAGAGATGGCCTAGGGACCACCTGGGTGTGTCCCAGAGGGCAGCTAAGCTAAATATACAAAATGGAGGGGGAACAGAAGAATAGAAAGCTGGAAGATTTTAGAGAAAATGGGGTCAAAAGAAATCATTTTAGAGCAGAGAGAAAAGCATAAAGCAGGAGGAACTGAGAGGTTGAATTTATGATTCATGTCCCTTGCAATGGCTGGGACAAAAAGGTATGCATGCTCCCCTTGAGCAGAGACTACCAAACAGTGTCCATATTTGTTGTACTGATGTGAACCTTCCCCAGCAAGGAAGACCAAACTCTGAAACAGAGTTGTCTTAAATTCAGCCAATCCAGTGGGATTACATGGTGTGTCATTGTGGCTTTAAAGTATTTTCTTCCTGATCACTGAAGTGGAGAACTTGTTCATAAGTTGATTAGCCCTCTCTGGCTGTCTTTTGTGAAAAGCCTGTTCAAGCCTTTTGCCACCTGTTCTCTACTGAGTTATCTGTCTCTTTCTCTTTGATTTGTTGGACTTCTTTATAGGTTCTGGATTTAAGACCTCTGTCATAAATGTGTTTTGTGTTTTTCATATACGTGTTTTACAAATACCTTCTCCCATTCTGGGAGTCGCCTTTTTACTTTCTAAATTAAGTTTCTGGATAAACTTAAGTTTTTAATTTTACCATATCCTTCCCCCACCATGGTTAATGCTATTTGTGTGCTGTGTAAGAAAACTTTGCCCATCCGCCAAATCATGCAAGTATTCTTCTTTGTTTTTGTCTAGAACCTTTATAGATTTTACTTTCACATTTAGAACTGCAATCCATCTAGACCTAGTGTTTGTATCTGAGATGAAGTGGGTTCAAGATTCCCTTTTTTCCCCCATATGAATGTGCAACTTGTACAGCACCATTGATTGAGAAGTCCAGTCTGCCCCTCATCCCCCATAGCCCTGCAGTTTCACATTTGTCATAAATCAAGTAATCTTGGATTTGTCCTGTTTGTGGACACCTTTCCACTAGTCTGTTTGAATTAGTTCAATACCACACTGAAGTAACCACTGTGGCTCCGTCATTAGTCTTCATGCCTGGTGTTGCAAACAGCTTTGTCCTTCACAATTGTATTGGTTATTCTTAGCCCTTTGCATTTTCACATACATTTTAGAATTCACCTGTCAATTTCCACAGAAAAGATGGAACTTTGATTGGTATTGCATTGAATCCATAGATGTGCTTGGGGAGATGAACATCTTTATATTTGATTGAGTTTTTCTCGCAAAATTTCATAGTTATCAGTATAAAATTCTTGCAAGATTTCACAAGATTTATCTTTATGTATTCAATATTCTTGATGTTATTTTAAATAATATCATTCTAAATGTTTTATTTTCTGTTTACCACTGGTATATACATTTCTTTTTTTTTTTTAAAAAGATTTTATTTATTTATTTTGACAGAGAGAGAGATCACAAGTAGGCAGAAAGGCAGGCAGAGAGAGGAGGGAGCAGGCTCAATGCTGAGCAGAGAGCCCGATGTGGGGCTGGATCCCAGGACCTGAGATCATGACCTGAGCCGAAGGCAGAGGCTTTAACCCATTGAGCCACCCAGGCACCCCTATAAATTGATTTCTATTAGCCCTAAAAATCAAGAACTTTTGCCAGATAATTTTAAATTATAATCATTTATAGATTATTTTTTCTTATGTGCACAATCATATTGACACAAATAATGGCAATGTCACTTGTTTTTTTTTTTTCTGATTCTTATACAAATTTATGTCTTTTATTTATTTATTGAAGTAGTTAAGACTTCCAGGAGAGTTTGAATAGAAATAAAGGTAGTGAGCATTTTTGTCTCATTTCTGATTTAAGAGGAAAATCCTCCAATAGTTTTCCACTGAGTACTATATTTGCATTAGAATTTTTGTAGATATTCTAGAAAAGATTTGGAAATTCTCTTCTAGTCCTAGTTCATGAGGAACTTTAATCATTAGTGGGTGTTAAGTTCTAATAAATCTTTTCTTCTTCATCTAGTGAGAAGGTCATATGATTTCTCTCCTTTATAAATAAATAAACATGTTTATTATACTTATGAAATGAACTACATGGACTGGGTTTCATTTATTAAACAGTCCCTGTGTTTCTGAATAAATCTACTTGGTCCTAGTGTATTGCTCTTTTTAGTATCACTGGATTCAATTTGCTGATATGTATTTTGTTTGGGATTTTTGTGTCATGCTCATGAAAGAGATTGGCCAGAAATTTTCTTTCCTTTTAACATCAGATTTTAGTACCAAACTTGTACTGGCTTCATAGAATGTAGTACTCTCATTTCTTCTTTCCTTCTTTCTTTCTTTCCTGTAGTTTATGTAATACTGATATTGTTTATTTCTTAAATATTTGGGCTTATTCACCAGTGAAGCCATATGGGCCTAGAGTTTTCTTTGCGTGAAGACTTTTAGTCAAACATTTATTTAATAGATCTAGAGATACTAGATTTTCTATTTATGTTAGTTTTTAAGCTGTACTCTTCTGGGAAGTTATCTATTTCACCTGAATTTCCTAAAACCTTTAGTATAGGGATTTTTAATATTCTATTATTAACTTTATGATGTCTTAAAGGTCTGTGATGAACTTAATTCCTGATATAGTTTGTGCTTTTCCTCTTTTTGTCTTGACAGATCTTGCCAGAGGTCTCTCCGTTTTATTATTCTTCTTAAAGACCCAATTTTGGCTTTGTTGGTCTTCTCTAATGTGCATGTGTTTTCTGCTTCATTAACCTTTGATCTTATTTTTATGATTCTCTTCTTTCTACTTACTTTGGGCTTAATTTCCTGTTCTATTTTCTAAATTATTCAGTTGAATGCTTAGATTAATGATTTTTTTTTTAGCCTTTCTGTTTTCCAATATAAATGTATAAGGCTCTAAGTAAAACTTCAGTTGTATCACATCTTTTTGGTATGTCAGACTTCTATCAATAAGATTGGAATTTCCATGTGATTTCTTCTTTGACCCATGGATTAGTTAGAAGTTTATTTCTTAATCTCTAAACCTTTGCTGATATTCTAGTCATTTTTTTGTTCTTGATTTTGGGCTTCATTGGACATGCTCAGAGAAAACTGAGTGATTTCAGTTCTTGGAATTTTCTCAGAATTTGCCTTTCAGTACAATATGTGTTCAAATTCGGAAAATTTCATGTGCACTTGATAAAAACATACATGTTGTCATTAGTATGAGCAGTGTTTTACCTCTATCTCTAGTTCAAATTTGTTTGTCATTTGGTTTTTCAGATCCTTCATATCCTTACTGATTTATTTTGGTCTGCTTATTCTATCTGTTATTAAGAGAGATGTGTTAAAGTTTTCCCTAGTGACTTTATTTTTCCTTTCAGTTCTGTCCACTTTTGTTTTATAGATTTTAAGTTATATGTAATTATCTATAAATTAAGAATTGCTATATATTCCTGATAGGTTGACCATATTATCATTATAAAATGTCTCTAGTAGTGCTTTATGCTGTAAAATCTACTTTGTCTGATATCAGCATAGCTACAATTTTCTTTTGGTTAGTGTTGACATTCTATCACTTTTCATCCTTTATTTTCAATCTCTCATGTCACTATATTTAAGGAACATATAATTAGGTTTTATGTTTTAATCCAGTCTGATAATGTTTTTAAAGATTTTGTTTTTAAGTAATCTCTATACCCCACATGGGACTCAAATGTACAACCCCAAGATCAAGAGCTGCATACTCTATGACTGAGCCATCCAAATGCCCAATAATATTTATATTTTAACTGAAGTATTTAGCCTATTTATATTTAATATAATTACTTACATCATTGGGTTTATATCTACTATCTTTCCATTGTTTTCTGTTTGTCCTACCTGATTCATGCTTCTCCCCCTCTCCTTTCTTTCTTTCTTTTTTTTTTTTTTAAATTTTATTTATTTATTTTACAGACAGAGATCACAAGTCGACAGAGAGGCAGGCAGAGAAAGAGGAGGAAGTAGGCTCCCTGCTAAGCAGAGAGCCCGATGCAGGGCTCAATCCCGGGACCCTGGGATCATGACCTGAGCTGAAGGCAGAGGCTTTAACCTACTGAGCCACCCAGGTGCCCCCCCCGCCCTTTCTTGTCTTCATTTGTATTAACACAGTATTTTCCCTCTTTCAGCCTTTTAGTTATATATCCTTTTATTTTTCTAGTGGTCAACTTTATGTACTATAGTCTAATATAAATTGGTACATATTCCATTTTGAGACAATGCTAAAATTATCAGATCTTAGAACATTTAAACCTCTTAACCACTATCTTACTCAGTTTGGGGTGCTAGGTGCTAGAACAGAGTATCTAAGACTAAGAGCTTATATACAACTGAAACTTACTTCTCACATTGCTGGAGGCTGAGAGTCTGTGATTGGGTGCCAGCTTGGTGGGCTCCTGGTGATTACCCTGTTGCAGCAGACGGCTGTGTACTTGTTGTACCTTACATGGCAGATAGGGGGCAAGAGAGCACTCTGAGGTCCCTTTCTTAAAGCACTAAATTCGGGAAAGTAAGGGATGCACACATATCACCTGATTAGCATCTTGTAACACCATTGCATTGGGGGTTAGAATTTCAACATGTGAGTTTGGGAGGGGCACAAACATCCATTGGAAGCATTTCTGGCTGTTTTTATTTTTATCCTGGATTTAAATCGTACAAATGTTTTTAAACCCCATAAAACATCATCATTATTGTTTTGTATAGTCAATATTCAGTTTTATTTACCCGCATATTTACTCTTTGAATTGCCTCTCATCTCTTCCTGCATTTTCCATAAATGACGGATGAACTGTGGGTGGTGGCCTAACCACTGAGATGTGCACAAGGGTTCTCACTGCCCTAGGAATCAAGCTGGGATGTAGCAAGGGAACGTGAAACAGGACCATCAGACCTGGGTTCTGTCAGCTGTGTAGACTGAACTAGTCACTTACTATTTCTGAGCCTCAGTTTCTTCATCTCATAAAAACCAGACCATATACTGCTGACCTTACCTGTCTTACAGGTATATATGAGGTTAAATGAGATAGTAAATGTGAAAACACTGTATACATTCTAAAGAAGAGACTGTAAACTGACCCATGACCAGCAGGCTGGAGCTGGGCAGTGCTCCTTCTCTGTACCCCACCCCCAGTCCCCAGTTCTCAAGACATACTCACATGCACTCATGTTGCTGAGTTTACACATCTCTGCCCACGTCTCCCTCCATGGTCCTTGCTAAGGCATTATCAATATTAGTGGTTACTACTCATTTAAAATCAGAGAGGCACAGGGACAGAGTTTTCTAGTGTTAAGTGTTGCCAAGTGCTGCAACAGGTGACTGAGGGTGGTTGTAGAAACACTCTCCTTTGAGACCTAAAAATAAAACAGATTTATGCACAGCCTCTCCTGGATGCAGGGGAAGGGGCAAAATGACTGCACTAAGTTCCTTCCAGGTTTTAAATTGGTCTGGGGGTGGGGAGGTGCTATTTTAGAAACTGTATGTTGGAGGGAGAGAGGGTGGAGATTTTTTTATAGACAAATCATATATTGTAATATAAGTCAACGTTTGGGAAGCAAACGCTTCACTAAATAGACAACAGAAAGAGCACGTCACTTTTGTTAATCAAAAAGATGCATGGGTTTGTCAAGAATTATTGAACTGTACTTAAAATCTGTGATTTCCACTGTATGTAAATTATATTCAATTTTTAAAAGCACACAGTAAAAACAGAACTTTCAAAGGGAGGCATGGAGTAAATTATAATTCTTACTTGTATGAGGCACTTACACTATGCCAAGTACCTTATGTGGATTAATTGGATGGTTCTATCCTCACAGTAACTTCTAAGTTAGGTCCTGTTATGATCCCCATTCGGTGTTGACACTGACATTCACAGTGAGGAAATAACCTACCAACTTCTCCAGCTGGTAACTGGAAGAGTCTTGAACTCCACATTGAAGGACTCCAGTGCCTAGATTCTCATCTGCTCTGTTCTATGTTCCAATCATTTTGGATGATTGCAAAGAAAGAAAAAATTAATTACTGTAAGCCCAAGGAGGCAGATGATGTGAATGTAACTTACTGAAGTACCCATTAAAACATCTGTTGATGAACACACTTTCCTTATTCAATTTTAGGTACACTCATTCAGAAAACCCAAGCTGCTCAGAGTTACCATTGGGAAAGGGCATTTCGAAGCGTTGGTAGCTCTTTGCCAAGGAAAATTATTACTTCTTTGGCCTTAATAGTAAATAGCTTTGTTTTCTGACAGGACATCTCATGACAAGATGTTTTTATCCTTAAGGAGAATACTCTGACCTACCAAGGGAGATCATTTGTATATCCCAAGACCAGCGTTCCTTCAGTTGAACATCTGATGCTAACACTCCACATAGAAAAGAGTGTTCATGTACACATATGTGTAAAATAAGACTACAGTCTCAGGAAGCTCAGAGGTCCCCTGAAGCTCATTCATGGACCTCAAGTTAAAAACCTTTGCTCTAAACCAGATTGGAGCCAGGTTCCATCAACCAAACCAACCTTCAACTTCTCTGAGTCTAGGCACCTCATCACCAATCGCCTGGTGTTTGTTTTCTTCTCTCTTAATGGTTTGATGCCCACCTCTTGCTTTCTCCTTGTCTACTGTGAACACATTTCTCCTCGTTACTGGTTCTGGTAAACACCTTCCAAAGACAAGCTAGTTTTGCTAGTTCTCATTCTTGTTACTCCCTTTAAGACTTCTCTAGTCATCTTTGGTGATTTACCTTTATTTACCAGGACACACACAGGTGCGTGAGCACACACACACCTCCCCCACCCCGAACATGCATCATTGTGCACAATACTTTTATCATCCAGTCCCTCCTTGTTTCACAGCTGTCTCAGTTACAGAGATGTGTATAGCAGAGATCTGTCCACAGCTCCACCATGTACAGATGTGACAGTTGTTCACTGGACAAGGGTGTCTGGCTTGAGTTGGGGCAGCAGGTCCTCAGGGTAGAAATCTAGCCCATGCTTTACTCCTTAAGCCAGGTGCCTTGGTCTGACTTGGGTCTTCCTGGAGGAATGGTTGTGTTTTTCTAGCTCAAATAAATGCAGTGCATTAGACAGTGGCAGTCCTGCCTGATTAGCAATGTCACCAAGGAGTCCAGAAGACTGATATACCAAAGGATAAAATACCAATGTCCCCATTTTGGTCTTGTATCACCAAGTCACCTTGTCTCATCTTTCTCCTCAATGAATAAAACGTTCAATGTTCCCAGGGCTACATTCGCTTGGAAAAAAGAGACCTGAAGGATCCATTTCCTGTACTGTCCCATCTCCATTTCACGGGATTCGGATTTCTGCCATGGCAAGCTAAGAGGAAGAGAAGGTGAAAATGGCTGGATAATTCTATTAGCATTTCCCCTCCTTTTCTGCCTACTTAATTCCTAGCCATCATTCATATCTTGGCTCAAGCTTCACTGTTTCAAGGACAGACCATCCTCTCTTACATGCTTTTCTAGGACCACGTGGCTCTCTTGCTTTGGACTTACCATCACTGTGATTTCATATTATTTTGGATGCTATTGTAGGTAGACATAAGCTTCATGAGAGTGGGGATCATTCTGTTTGTGTTTATTATTTGTTACCTGACACATGGTAGGAGTTTCATTAAATATTTTTTTGAATGGATGGATGAATGGGAAGTACTTAGTCCAGGTTGTAGGAAGTCTTGGAGTTCTGACTGGGAAGTTAAGGCCCTCATACCAACACTAGGAAGTCCATTTCTTAGATTAAATGACTCTCTTGTCTCACCCCAGCTTTCTAGTTTGAACTTCCATTTGCGTATTACAGCTCTGGCATTTTAACATCACTGTTCCTCTCCATTATTACCCAACTTCAGAGAAATTTTTCAAAATCTTACTTAAAGAAAAGGAGGCTACACTATATACCCTTAGATACTCTAAGAGGCTATCCAGTGTGGGGGCTAAAATCATGGGCTTTGGAATCTGGTAGAGCTAGATTTTCAACCTGGGTTGTCCACTTGCTGGCTGTATGATTTTGAGCAAATGGGTTAATGTCTCTTAGCCTCAGTTACTTCAGTCTGCAATATAAGGTAATGTTATCTTCCTTGTAGGATTAAATGAGTTAAGTTATGTAATATGCTTATCAGAGAACCTGACCCATAAGGAATGTTCAATCAGTAGACATTTTTATTACTAACTAAATTGGGTGCTGATAAGAGAGGTAGAGAATTAAGCACCCATAGGAAGTGGTCCATTAAAAAGCTAAAATGTAGCATGTGCCTTTCTTAGTTATTTCCCAGAAAACATCACAGGAAGAATATCTTAAGAGTTGATGTAATTTATGGATTTTTTTAATGTTGAGTCCTTTCTGTTCTCTGAATCTATGTTTATGTTTTACAATGGTCCTAGGTTCTAAGCAGATTTTCCATTCTCTCTTTTACATAGCCTGGTGCACTGGGGAGATGAAGAAGAACATAAGCAAGGCATTGGCAACCTGTCCATTCATAAGGGCTTCCAGGTTGGATGAGCATATTGGGGGCATCAGGCATCCAACTTGTGTTTCCCAAAAGGCCAATAGAAGGTCTGTAGCCTCTTTGCTCAAAATCATAGTACTTCTCTAGCTGTAGGCATGGCTAATTTGAAAGGCTGAGGACAGAGCAAGGATTATATTGACCTGATTCAGGAAGAGCCTGGAGAGTTTCTTATTCTCCTGCTCCAGGCAGAACCTGTGAACTTGCACTCTGTCTGGAGCGGGGATATCCCTGATACCTACACAGTTCATTCCCTTACTTCATTCGGTTACTGTTCGAAAGTCATCTCTTTAGAAAGGCCTTCCTTGATTTCCCACTTCTATCACTTTCTGTCCCTTTATGCAGATGTAATTATCTTCACAGCATTTATGACCCCGACATACATATTTTAAAACACTTGTTTGTGGTCTCTCTCTTCCCTTCGGATTAAATCACCTGAGAGCAAGGGTGCTGCCTGGTTTCTTCACTGCTGTGTCTCCAGCACTTAGAGCCACAGCTGGCCTGACAGACACACATCTGGCTCCTGAACAATGCATCTGCTTTGGCTCCTTTTCCCTTACATTTTTCACAGTGTAGGTGGTGAGGAACTACCTGCCTCCCTTGGTGTAACATTCTTTAAGGGATGAGTTGCTCAAATGTAAGCACTAACTTGCAGAGCCTGGAGATTAAAAACATAGATGGGGCACCTGGGGGGCTCAGTCAGTTAAGTGTTTGCCTTTGTATCAGGCCATGATCCCAGGGTCCTGGGATCAAGTCCCGCATCAGACTCCTTGCTCAGTGGGGACCCTGCTTCTCCCTCTGCCTGCTGCTCCCCTCTGCTTGTTCTCTCTCTCTCTCCCTGACAGATAAATAAAATCTTAAAAAAAATCTATAGAGTCTACTCTGCTTTCCATGGGTAGTTGTAGTGAACTTCTCGCTGTGAGGAGGGAAGATGCTCTGAAGAGCAACACCCAATCATTCTGCACCTTGCATCCCAAGTCATATGGCAAGGACTGGTTGCATTTGTTTGGCAAAACCCTTTCTTTTTCCTGGTAACCTTATTATTATTACTATTATTACTGTTGTTGTTGTTATTACTGTAGTAAGAACACTAGACATGAGATCTACCCCCTTAAAATTTTAAGTGCACAATACAGTATCTTAAATATATGTGTTGTGTTGTACAACAGAACTCTAGGGCTTACTCTTGCATTAATGAACGGTAACTTCTCATTTCCCCCTTCTCCCAGCCCATGACAGCCATTCTACTCTGTGTTCCTATGAGTTTGACTGTTTTAGATACCTCATATAAATGGAATCATGCAGTATTTGTCTTTCTGTAAGTGGCTTATTTCACCTAGCTTAATGTCCCCTAGGCTCATCCCATTGTCATACGTGCCAGGATTTCCTTCTTTTTTTAAGGTTGAATAATATTTCACCATGTGTACATACCATATTTTCTTGATAGGACCATCCACTGATAGGCATTTAGATTGTTTCCATGTCTCAGTTATTGTTAGTAATGCTTCAGTCAACAGGTAAATACAGTTATCTCTTTGAGTTCCTGATTTTAATTCTTTTGGATATATGCACCAAAGTGGGATTGCTGGATCTATGGTAGTTTTATTTTTAATTTCTTGAGGAAACTCTATACTGTTTTCCATAGGAGCTGTACCATTTTACATTCCCACCAACAGCGATGTACAAAGATTCCAATTTTTCTCATTTGCCTTTTTGATAATAGCCATCCTAACAGGTGTGAGGTGATATCTTAGTATGGTTTTGATTTGCATTTCCCTGATGATTAGGGATGTTGGGCATCTTTTTATATATCAGTTGGCTGTTTGGGTCTTCTCCAGAAAAATGTCTATTCAAGTCTTTTGTCAGTCCTTCAATCAGGTTTTTAGGTTTGTTTGTTTTCTATTGAGTTATGAGAGTTTCTTCCATATTCTGGATATTAACCCCTTCTACAATATACAGTTTGCAAATATTTTCTCCCATTCTGTATGTTATGTTTTCACTCTGTAGATTATTTCTTTGCTGTGCAAAAGCTTTTTAGTTTCATGTAATCCCACTTGTCTAATTTTGCTTCTCTAGCTTGTGCTTTTAGTATCTTACCCAAGAAATCATTGCCAAACCCAATATCATGAAGTTTTCTCCCTATGTCTTCTTCCAGAAGTTTTAGAGTTTCTGGTCTTATATTTAAATCTGTAATCCATTTTGAGTTGATTTTTGTCTATGGTGTAAAATGAGGTTCAATTTTATTCTTTTACATGGTTGGATATCCAGTTTTCCCAACACTACTTGGTAAGACACTATCCTTTCTCCATTGTGTATTCTTTTATCTCTTTTGAAGATGACCACATATGGTCATATATTATTTCTGGGCTCTCTATCCTGTTCCATTGGTCTGTGTATCTATTTTTAATGCCTGTGTCATATTGTTTTAATTACTGTAGCTTTATCATGTATTTCAAAACCAGGAAGTTGATGCCTCCATCAGAAGTTCTTCTTTTTCAAGATTGCTTTGGATTTGCAGGATCTTTTGTGGTTCCATAAGAATTTTAATGTTGTCTTTTCTCTTTCTGTAAAAACATACTATTGGGATTTTGAGAGAGATTACACTGAATCTGTAGATTGTATTGAGTAGTATGGACATCAGAACACTACAAAGTTCTCATCTCTTAACAGTAATATTTCCACTTGTTTACACCTTCTTTAATTTCTTTCATCAGTAATTTTTGTTTTTTTTTTTTCTGGCAATTTTATTTAACATGTGCTTCCTTTACCTACTCAGTGTCACACAGCTGGAGCCATGGCTGAGCTTTTTCCTATGTCTTCCATCACCATCAACTGCCCTGCAATTGCAGAATTTGCTGGAGAGTCAACGTGTGCATTGTTCTCTCTTCCATTTGTATCCTTCATGCCATCACCACATGACCTGGTCATATCCTTTCTCTCCTTTCTCTGCCTGTGGAGAAGTATAAAAAGAGTTTGTTTGAAAAGAAACAGAAAGCTGATGTACATCAGAGCCCAAACTGGGGGAAGGGTGTTTAGTGACCACAGGAACTGGATTTGATGTTTTAGAGACCAATGTCCCTGCTGCACTACCTTGACAAGACATGATGAAAGCTAACTGCACATAAAACATTCCCATTACCCTAGAAACTCCTATTGAGATGAGAAAAATAATACAGACAACCAAGGGGGCAAAAATTGTAAAGATTCTAAAACCCATAGATTATCCCTAAAACTTTATCCTGGCTGATGTTCTCACGTTTCCACTCATCCCAACACCTCTTTCATCTTTCTGCAGAGCAATGAGCAAAGGGCGGTATGGTGCCCTTTGCCCTGTCCACGCTCTGGGGGCAAGTACAATAAGGAAGAGGCAGTCAGAAGGCAGACACCAAGAAATGAAAGGAAAATATCCCCCATACATCATGTCTACATCGCCCCACCCCTCTCCAGGCCATTATCCATCGACATGGATAATTTAGATCCAATTATGCAGGAAGTAAAAATGTTGTCCACCCCCTAAAATAACACTTTACTACTGGTGATACCTTTCCCCTACACTTCTAGGGTAGTAGTTCTCAGCCTAAATATAAGAACCACTAGGGGTGGGTCAGTGAAAATGAAGATTCCTGATTTTACCCCTGAGAAGCTGATGCAGGAGGCCTGGGGTGGGGCCAGGTGATTTCAATAGAGCTAAAGACTGCATTTAAGAAAAAAAAAAAAGACCTTCAGGTGACCTAAGAGCATTTGCTTTAACCAGTCAGGAGCCAGCCAGAGACTGGAGTCCGTGCTGTGTAGTGTTTCTCTGATGTTAATGTATGCACGAATCACCTATGGATCTTGTTAAAATGCAGACTCTGATTCAGTGGGTCTGAAGTGGAATCTGATACCTCAAGCTCAGTGTTCTAGTTCATACCTCCTATAACATGGGTATAATATGTCTCACTTTACAGAGGAGTTAGGAGGATATCTCACAGAGGAGTTATGATGGGAAAGAACTCTGCGAGTTAGAAAGTGCTATTTACAACAATGATTATGGGGTGCCTAGTGGCTCCGTCGTTAGGCTAAGCATCTGCCTTGGGTTCAGGTCATGGTCCCAGAATCCTGGGATCGAGCCCGGCATTGGGCTACCTGCTCAGCGGGAAGCCTTCTTCTCCCTCTCCCACCCCCCCTGCTTGTATTCCCTTTCTTTCTGTGTCTCTATCAAATAAATTTTAAAAAATCTTTAAAAAATATAAAAATAAAAAAATACATCAATTATTATGATAGTTGGTCAAATTTAAAATACAGTTGAAGCCATATTGAAGCTCAGAGGTCTGAGTCTACATCTGGATGTACACTGAGTTTCCACATTCATCTGCCTAATTAGTACTTAGTGAAGGAGAGAGTATGGCCTGAGAGCCCCCTCTAGTCCTCTAGGTGACCCTTCTTGGGGTACCCTGAGGGGTGGATACTGGCCTTAGTGGAGAGCTTTAAATATCCAGATCCCTCAGACCAATTTCATCCAAATCTCTGGCGGTGGGACTCAGACATTGCATTTCCCACAGCTCCTTGGGTGAATGCACTAGGCAGCCTGAATTGAGAACCAATGTCTGGGAACTTGCTAGAAATCAGAATCTCTGGCTTAGCCTCAGACCTCTGGAGCAAGAATCTGCATTTGCATGGGATCCTTGGGCAAGCTGTGCACACACTGGAAATTCTGCCATAGGGCAGGTGTCTAGCCAATGCTTGCCCAGAGTGCAGGTCCTGTATAAAGACACCAATTAGAGATGATGGCTTGCTGGGGGAACACTCACAACAGGTGTGTTCTTTTTTTTTTTTTTTAAGATTTTATTTATTTATTTGACAGACAGAGATCACAAGTAGATAGAGAGGAGGAGGCAGGCTTCCCGCCGAGCAGAGAGCCTGATGCGGGGCTCAATCCCAGGACCCTGGGATCATGACCTGAGCCGAAGGCAGAGGCCTTAACCCACTGAGCTACCCAGGCACCCCAACAGGTGTGTTCTTAATGGAATCAGAAGCCACTCCTGGGCTAGCTGGGGCTCCAGGAGCTCATCTCCCTCTTCCTTCTAGACAGTCTTCCTCTCCCACTTCAGCCCATTCTTCACTCGCTGTCCCCCTGGGACACCTCCGATGTGCTCAGCAGTCTGTCTTTCAAACATGTCCATCCTTATCCTCCACGCTGGGAGTCTCAAAGGGGGATACACAGAATGCCACTGGAACCACCCTTGGTGCTTTTCTAGAATGCAGGTTTCTGAGCAGCACCCCTGACCTGCAGGGGGTGGGGCCAAGAGCGAGCCACTGTAAGAGAGCTTCCCCCTCAGTCTTTAGCCTTTTTGTACCATGTGCTTTTTTTCCCCTTGCTCTAAGGATATGGTTTTGGGGTGTGTTTATTCTTTTCTTCTCTGTTCCCCAAACCCTTTGCCCCCTAGCTCCCCGCACATTCTCCAGGGCTGCGTATTTCTTTTCTCCAAGATGGCGGTTACCTTCTTTCACCATGCAACGGTTTTTCCTAGAAGTTCACTTTTTATCTGCATCTTGAATCAGAGAACTGCTCTGTTTTGCAGGGTTTTGCAATCCTTGGCTTTTTTCCCCCCATGTTCGAGAAGGACTTGGTGGGAGAATAGGGGCCTCCTTTATTATAAGGGAGTGAGCAGGAAGGGACCCCACCACAGGGAATACAATTAAGAACGTTCTCAGCAGGAAGGCTGCTCTCCGGGAAGCACAGAGAGCTGTCAGGACAAGTGACCTTTCTAATCACGCCTGACATTTCACAGGCTCGAAAGCGGAAGGGCTGCCCTTATTCCAGAGGCGTTGTGTCGAGCTGTGTCACCCCAGACACCTGCGTCTGAGGCTCTGGTGACTTAGCTTCCAACCGGGCAATGAATCAGAGCCAGCAAAGGGCTTTGTTTCCTAGGAAAAGAGAAAACATTGAGCAGGGGGCTTATGTGGATGAGGTGACTGTGTCTAAACCAAGGATAGAACGTTATTGGAGAAGGATATTGCCTTCCCTGGGGATTAGCCCTGTTCCTGAGTCTCAGGTGATGCTGATCAAACAGACCTGCCCTGGAGAAGCCAAAAAGACAGGATCATCTTCCTGCTCTTTCTGCCCCAAGGGGATGGAGATGACTCACTTCTTACCCACCCCAATAGAAAAGCTTTATTTTTTTTTCTTATGAAAAAATAGCAATGCACATTTGTTCTAAAATGACCAAACAACATATAAAAGTATCACAAACAAAATAAAAATTATATGGACTCCCATCTGTCAGAGATAACCATTGTTAACTTTTCAAGGACATTTCTATGCATGAACATATATTAAAACAAAATACAATGCTATCGTAAGTATCATTTTGTAATCTGTATCTTTCACTTAACATCTTGAACACAGTTCCAGGTCAGTAAAATATAGTTTTGAAATCATTATAAGATCGTTCGTAATGATTTCACTGTATTCCATCGTTACCAATGAATCTTGGGAGGTTGCCTCTGGCTTATGAGCATGATAGAATATACTATAATGAACAGCCTCATTGTTAAATCTTCCTAAGGAACTGAAGATATTTCCTTATGAAAAACTCCTTAGAACAAGAATTGCTGACTTGAAGGGTATGCATATCTTTAAGACTTTTGCTCTCTGTCCTCTTGAAGGGTTATAGCAATGTACATCCCCCCAGCAGGGGATAGAGTAACTGCTTCTCTTTATTCCTCTCAGCTCTGCTCATCAATCTTTGCCAATGTCATGAGTGAAAAATGGCGTACCATCATTGCTTTTATGTGCACTTCTCTATTTAGTAGAGGAGTTTAACACTTTTTCCTCTGTGTATTGGCCATTTGTGTTTCTTGGCTTTGTGAGCTCCCTTGACATGTTCCCCCTCTTTGGGAGCATTAACCTTTCTGATATTTGGTCTTAAGGACTTTCTAAACAGGAAGGATAGTAACTGTCATACAAGTTACAGTCATTTTGCTTCATTGACCACTGGTTTTTATGAGCTTTCTGCCATGAAGAAGTTAAACATTCTGATGTTGTTGAACTTCTGTGTTTCTAGCTTTTTTGGAACCACATGTAAGAAAGGTTGTCTCTATTCCATGGTTATAAAAATATCTATCTGTATTTTCTTCTGGTGTGTTTTAGCTCTCTCAGCTCTCCTTATCTTTTGACAACTGTCTTCTGCCTGGAGTGATCTTCCTCTACTCCGCAACTGTGTGGCACCTTCCCATTCCTCACGTCTCAGAGCAAATATCGCAGAAAAGTTTTCCTTATTTTGTTATGGAATCTGAAGATGGTTCTCCCAGCTCCTGTTTTTCCTTCTCTTAGCACCCTTTTGTTTTCTTGCATGAGCTTCATCAAGAATCACAGTTATAATTTCACTTGTCTACTTACTCAATATTTGCAGCTAGACTGTAGACTCTCTGGAGGGCAGAAACGTCTGTTTTGTATTCCCAGCACCTAACCTGGTGTCTAACCTAGATACACAAAAGACATTCATTAAAAGTTGTTGAACGTAAAATTCATCTAGAATTTATTTTGGCATAAGGGTTGAACTACAGATCTAATTGAAGTGTTCCTAAATTGTATCTTGTGATTACAACACACAACTATAATGCAGATTGGTTCTCTTATAATCCCCATTTCACTTGGAAACCAGAAGAAAAAACCTATGAAGCAGGAGGGGGAGAGAATCAATGGCTCTCATTATCATGGCTTTCCAGCCCCACTGGCTCCTCTCTCTACAATGACTTCCATTTCTCCATTATTGCCTTGGCCCTAAGTGCTTCCCATCATAGTTATTTCAGGGCTCAACCCAGAGTGGACCCTTAATTAATGGTATTTACTGACTGATTTAAATCATCTAAATGACAGGGGCATCAGTTATCTTTGATGTGTTTCATACAGTATTCACATCAGCCTTTGGGAGCCCAGAAAAATTTCTCCCCACCCCATACCCTCAGAAACTGGATTTCTCTACATCCCTTCCTTATCTAGGGATCACATTGAACAGTTGTGAATGAAGATGAGAGAGATGGATAGGTAGTCAGAAATAGCCAGTGAGAGGAAGATGACAACCACCCCTCCCACCCACTTATATGTGCTTTTATTTTTTTTTAACTTTTTAAAAGATTTTATTTATTTATTTGACAGACAGAGATCACAAGTAGGCAGAGAGGCAGAGAGAGAGAGGAGGAAGCAGGCTGTCCACAGAGCAGAGAGCCTGATAAGGGGCTCGATCCCACAACCCTGGGATCATGACCCGAGCCGAAGGCAGCGGCTTTAACCCACTGAGCCACCCAGGCGCCCCTATATGTGCTTTTAAAGTTTTCAAGTGCCATCTCATGACACATGTCATCGCTCCTTCAAAACTGACCTGTGCAGGGGAGCCTGGGTTGCTCAGCCGTTAAGCATCTGCCTTCAGCTTGGGTCATGATTCCAGGGTCCTGGGATCAAGCCCCGCATCGGGCTCCCTGCTCAGTGGGAAGCCTGCTTCTCCCTCTCACACTCCCCTTGCTTGTGCTCCCTCTCTCACTCCCTTTCTCTCTGTCAAATAAATAAATAAAATTAAAAAAAAAAAAACTGACCTGTGTGGTTCCTAAGGGGAAAATGGCATGCAATTAAAAAAAGAAAGAAAGAAAAAAGAAAAGAAAAGAAGAGGAAAACTGACCTGTGGAGTAGCTATGGAGGCTTTATGATGAGACCTAAGGAACCCATAACTTTTAGTACTTAAAATTTGGGATCAGTAAAGTTTTTTTCCAGCTTTGAAAGTAATACACCAGTCAAAAATAATGGAAGTCACAAAAAATTGGTTTTACCCTATTTAAAAACTACTGTAATGAAACTAAGAATGTTCAACTTTACTAATATTCAAGGAAATGCAACTTAAAGAAGCAATTAGATACCATTTACCTCTGAAAAAATGGAAGAAATCACAAAAGAGGAACAAATTTTACTCCATTTAAGAATTGTTTTATTAAATCTAAAAATTTTCTACTCCACAAATAATCAAAGGATACAACTTGGAACCACAATTAGATATCATTTGCTCCTAATAAATTCACTGCAGTATAATAAATTATAAAATTATATGTAATGCTGAGCAGATTGAGGTAAGACAAGTGCTTCATTACCTATAGGTGGAGAATGAATGGTTGCAATGTTCCTGAAACAGAATTCACCAGAAAGAAGCAAGAGCCTTACAAATGTTCCTACTCAGTTGCCTTCTAATCTTACTTCTACAATGGCATCTTCTACTAAAATGCTCATATCATATGGTTATTTATTAAAGTAAAAGTGTGAGAAAACCAACAAGGACATGGTTCAGCCACAGTATGGACTATTCTGGAATCATTACCAAGAACGTTAATTATTTACATTGGGTAAGTATCCAGAGTTTGATTCCAGATTTTATTTTTAAATTATATTTATGTTTTTATAGGAGAACAATTAGAAGAGAAATAATAAAGTAGTAACAGCACTTACCTCTAGGTGGTAGGATTAAAGGAAATCTTTTGTTTTCTTTTTGCTATTTCCCAAATTCTTTATAATCCATTCTATTACCATTTTTACTTAAAAGAATCCTCTTCTCCCTTCCCCTTTGCTGGTGATGATAATGGGACCTTCATTGAAGGCTACGTTCATTGAACTATGGAATCCAGAAAAGAGAAGTAAGAGCTCCCCTATATGCCTCTCTTGTCACCCTTAAGCATATACCTATAGAGGTGGGCTAATATGATGGCAACATGATGAAGGGACTTAAAACCATGAAAGATGGCTAGGTATAGGGACAGTGTCAGAAGCCAGACTGGCTATCTATATGTACCTGAAGGTTATGATGAAGCAAAGTAAATGCCTCTGTGTCACCCCAGAAAAGAAGACCAATAGCTGGAAATGACAGCCAGCCAGCGATGAGTTCACTCTAAGACAGAACTTTGTAATGATTGGGACTGTCCCAAAGTCAAAGGGGGGCCTTGGTGAGGAGAGATACTCACTGCAAGGGTCAAGGCTGGGTGACCACCTGATGGCAGAGTTGAGAGGAGTCTGGAATCATTTGAGTGGTGGTACTGGTTAGGTGCCTTTCAGGGTTCCATGTAGGCCCATGATTCTGTGCTTTGCCCATCATAAAATGGGGAGGAGAGGCCTGGAGACATCATTCTCCTTTCTCTCTGTTGGTTCTTCAGCTCCTAGCAGGAAGACACCAAGGCCATTTGAGATGAGGGGTGTATGATTGGGGATGGGATGGGATGGGGCTTGAAGATCAGGGAAATGGAGCAATATCAGCACTTTTGGTTGTAAGTGACAGAAAACCAACTGAAACTGCATTGAGCAAAATAGAAAGTGTATTAACTAAAAAGCCAGGAAGCCAAAGTGAATGGAACGAGTTGCAGAGTGCCTGAAGCCAAGGGGTTTTATCTCTCACAATTTCAATTTCAATTACTTTTTTAAAATTTAATACCAGTAATTTTTTTTCTAA